>CAUYRT010068157.1:0-89334 GCA_963574885.1 Lepilemur ruficaudatus | reverse complement strand
GAGAGAGATATCAGAAGGCATTTTAACTATGTTTATGTTTAATTTTTTTAACAAAGTCTGAAGCATATCTAAAATATATTAAGATGTGTTAATAACAGAGTGGAGAGCATAGAGATGTTTGTGATATTACACTATAATTTTGCATGTTTGAAATTATTATAATTTAAAAAACAAATCTGTTTTTTAGTTTCCAAATGCAGACAGTTTGTGTCATTGATTTCTAAATATCATTACACCCTGATCAAAGATCATTTGACATCAATTCTCTGACATTTGCTGGAATTTGTTTTATAGCCTGGTGTTGGGTCAATTTTCATAAAAATTCTGTGTGTGCTTAGGAAGAAAGTCCGTTTAATCTTTCAGTTGTTGAGATATAACTGAAGATTTATAATTCACTGTCCTTATGATATTGTCAACTTTTACCATATATATTTTGATGCCGTTGTATCAATGTTGAATGCATTCACATAGTTAGTATTTATGTCTTCCTGATAAATTGAATGTTTTATCAGTATATATAAATATACAAATGTACAAACATATGTATATATGGATACATATATAGGCATATATACACATGCTGTATATAGTGATACATACTGATACGTTATCCTTAAAAATGGTTTTGCTCTAATGTTGTGTTTGCTATTAATATAGTTGTGCCAGTTTTTTTCTTTCCTATTTGTATGCTTTACCTTTTTCCGGCATTTTATTTTCACCCATTCTATTTTATGTGTCTCTTGTAACCAGCACTTAAGAGAATATTTTTTATTCAATATACATGCTCTTTTAACTAGAGAATGTAATCCTTTTTTATTCACTATATTTACTGATATATTTCCTTATTTATTTTTTGAAACTATTTTCTTTTTTTTTTTTTTTGAGACAGAGTCTCACTCTGTTGCCCGGGCTGTAGAGTGCCATGGCATCAGCCTAGCTCACAGCAACCTCAAACTCCTGGGCTCAAGTGATCCTTCTGCCTCAACCTCCCAAGTAGCTGGGACTACAGGCATGCGCCACCATGCCCGGCTAATTTTTTTTTTTTACATATATTTTTAGTTGTCCAATTAATTTCTTTCTATTTATAGTAGAGACGGGATCTCGCTCTTGCTCAGGCTGGTCTCGAACTCCTGACCTTGAGCTATCCACCCGCCTCGGCCTCCCAGAGTGCTAGGATTACAGGCATGAGCCACCGCGCCTGGCCTATTTAGGTTCATTTTATGGCCTGGGATATATTACCTTGGTGAACGTTCCATGGCTCTTGGGGAAAAAAAAAATGTATATTCTGCTGTTGTTGGCTGGAGTGTTCTATATATTCTATGCATTTTTATATGTTTTATTTTCTATATATTTCAATTAGATGCTACTAGTTGATTGTATTGTTCATGTTTTCTATATCCTTGCTGATTTTCTGGCTAATAGTTCTACTAGTAGCTCAGTGACATAAGGAGTCCCCAGGTATGATTGTGCATGTGTTTATTTCTCCTTTCAGCTTTATCTATTTTCACTTCATGTATTTTGAGGTACTGTTGTTTGGTGTGTACACAATATTTTCTGGTAGGCTGATACTTTTATCATTGGGTAATGTTCCTCTGCTTCTGGTAATTTCCTTTGTTCTGAAGTCTACATTATTAATATAATAATATAGTCACTTTTGCTTTTTTTGGTAACAGTTTCATTGAGATATAACTCATATGCCATACAATTCACTCACTTAAAATGACAATTCAATAGTTTTTAGTATATTCACAGTGTTGTGCAACTATCATCATAATTTTAGAATATTCTCATTGTCCCCAGAAGAAATCCCATGCCTTTTATTAATAGCTACCTTCCCCCAATCCCTTCATTCCCCTCCCCTGTTCACTCCAGTCCCGGCCAACCATTAATCTATTTTCTGTGTCTGTAGATTTGCCTGCTGGACATTTCAGGTAAATGGAATAATATGATCTACTGTCTTTTGTGACTAATTTCCTTCACTTAGCATAACGTTTTCTAAGTTTATCCGCAGTGTAGCATATTATCAGTGCTTCATTCACTTTTATGGCTGAATAATATTGAATTGTATGGATCTACCATATTTTGTTTAGTCCATTCATCAGGTGACAGGCATTGGGTGGTTTCCACCATTTGACTATTAGGAATAATGCACCTGTGAATGTTCATGAACAAGATCTTGTGTGAACATGTTTTTATTCTCTTGAGTATATACCTAGGACTAGGATTGCTGTGTCAAAGGGTAATGCTATGTTTAATGCTTTGAGGAACTTGCAGAATATTTTGCAAAGTGCTTGCAACATTTTACATTCAAATGAGCCTTGTGTACAGGTTCTGATTTCTTCACATCCTCACCAATAATTGCTGTTGTCTGATTTTTTGATTCTAGACATTCTAGTGAGTATAAAGTGATATCTCACTGTGGTTTTGATTTGCATTTCCCTAATGACTAATGATTTTGTTAATTTTTTTTCATGTGTTTATTGACCATTTTTATATTTTGCAGAATTATCTATTCCAACTCTTTTCTCCTTTTTATGTTGGGTTATTTGTCTGTCTATAATTGAGTTGTAAGTGTTCTTTATATCTTGTAGACACAAATCCCTTATCAGATATATAATTTGCAAATATTTTCTCCCATTAAATGGTTTATCTTTTCACTTTCTTGATAGTGTCCATTGAAGCACAAACTTTTTATTTTTATGAAGTCTAGTTTATCAATTTTTGTCTTTTGTGGCTTGTGTTTTTAGTACTGAGGTAAATGGATATCCACTTGCAAAAAATACACTCGGGCATGCTACCTGACACTATGCCACTTAAAATGGATCAAAGATCTAATGTAAGAGCTAAAGCTAGAAAACTGTTAGAAGAAAACACAGGGTAAACCTTCATGACTGTGGAGTTAGCTCGTCTTTTTCTTACTGCCTTTTGGAGTTCTCCTTCGGTTGCCTTTGCTATGATTTCAAGAATTTGGTTTAAAGCTGTGTTTAGCAGGGAGGAGCAAAGGAAAACCTGCTGCTGGTTCAATACCGTCTTGTCCAGGCAGGAAGTTGTACCTAATAAGTACGTTTAAAGTAATCTAAAGTAGCCCATTCAATCTTTGAGTGTTCCCACTTGCGCAGCCTGGGCTGGGTCATTGTGGTTTCTTTGTCTTAGTAGGATTCTTTGGGACTTGATTCATTCCATTTACCTTCTGCTTAATGGGCTTTGTCTCAGGTCATAAATGGCGGTGGTGCGGAGTTGTCAGGGAGACTCTCATCTCTAATTTTCACTCCAGTTAAATTTCTTTCATAAAGGGAAGTGTCATCAATCATTGCTTTGTCAGGAAAAGGAGAAAGGGAAAACAGCGACGGGCACTTTAGGGTAAGGGTTAGGGTTTACCAACTGTTGCAGCTCTTCTGGGATATCCCAGTTGCAATTGCCAGGATCTCACACTTTCCCAGTCAGTGTATTGATTCCTGGAAAGAAAGCTAGTTAGAGAATTCACTAGCTGAAATTTTGAAGTGATTGTTCTTTGTACGTGAATTTGACTGAAAAGAATGAGAGGGTGATGCTCTGCATATAAAAACATTATCTTTGTTTAGTCTTATCTGCGGATCAGCACTGTTTTCAAAGTAGACATTTTGGGCTACATTGGTCTTATGGTTTGTTTTGAAAGTGATGTTCTAGTGCAAGATAGATCATTTATTCCTCAGGATAGTATACAAAGCCTTTTGTAATGTAGCTTGACCATCTCTCTCCAGACTCTGTTTCTACCTCCTCATACACAACTTACTTTCAGTAACTATTTGTATTTCCCACATTCTTCTTTGGCTGAAATTTTCTTACATCCTATGTGATCTCTCTGCAATATCCATCCCTACACCTTTAGTCAGTCTCCAAAGAGATCCTCTTAACTTTTTGTTTAATTTCTTTAATAAACACTACATGACTGTCAAAATTTAAAATGTTTTCAGTGGAGGTTTTTCTTGGATGACTTTTGGAATCCGAATCATCAATTTAATTAATACTAAGACATTATATTATGCTATGGAGTCATCTTTGGGCAATGGCAATAGTCAATGGTTAGTTCTCTGAACTCCAGTGTATGAATTAAATGGAGTAATTTAGGTCTAGTAATTTATATGAAGGCATAAAATTATACATGTTTTGTGATAGACAGAAGACATGATCACCAAACCCATTGCTTCTTTTTGAGGACATAGTTACACTGTTAGACTACATTTCCTAGCCTCCCAGCATTTAGGTGGGGCCATGTGAATACTTTTAACCCATGGAGTTTGAGCAGAACGATGTCATTTTTAGACTGAGGCAGATAAAAGCAATTATGTCTTTTCTACATGCCACATCCCTCCACCCCACTAGCTACCCTCTAGCTGACTAAGAGAGCAATCTTTAGACTATGTGGTGAAGGTGGTGGAGACAGCAGTACACAAATTAGAGTGGATTGGAACACCTGTCCTCCACCCATCACAGACCCACGTTGAAATACACTGAGGCTATTTTCAGCCATTAGCGGATTGACAAATACATGTTTTATTATTTATCCAAATATTCCCATAATTATTATCTCTCTGGGCATTTAATCTTTGGTCTGGAGGAATGTTGAATGACCTTCAGTTCTCTCATACTTTCTATAAACTCTATATGAATTAAAGCCATAAATATTTATTTATTCTTAATCCTATGTGGGATTAACTCCCAAATTCCATATAGGAGGGATGCATTTCTCGAGTAGTATTTATCTTCTAAATAGTACAAAAAATGTCATAGAAATCTGTTCGTGTTCATTAATTTTACTCTGACTTCTTTGTAGATATCAAAAGATGCCTGGAAACCAATGTTCACGTGAATTTTGAATCCTTTAGGAAAGTTTTGTGCACCTGACTGTTCTTTTCTTTCTTTCTTTCTTTCTTTCTTTCTTTCTTTCTTTCTTTCTTTCTTTCTTTCTTTCTTTCTTTCTTTCTTTCTTTCTTTCTTTCTTTCTTTTCTTTCCTTCTTTCTCTCTCTCTCTTTCTTTCTTCCTTTCTTCCTTTCTTCTTTTTTTAACAATTAAGAAATTGTTTATTTTTTAAGAACACTTTTAGGTTTACAGGAAAATTGAGAGGAAGGTACAGAGATTTTCCATATAGCCCCGTCATGACATATGCCTAGCCCCCCCCTGATCAACACCCCCCCCCGAGAGGCCCATGGGTTAGCATAGAGGATCCTACATTGACACTTCATTACCCAAAGTCCATAGTTTATATTAGGGTTCACTCTTGGTGTTGTATACACTATGGGTTTGAAAAAATACATAACGACATGTATCTCCCATCATAGTACTGCAGACTATTTTCACTGCCCTGAAAATCCTGTATGCTTCACCTATTCATCCCTCTTTTTTCCCTACCCCTGAAAACCAATGATCTTTTTATAGTTCTGCCTTTTTCAGAATGTCATATAGTTGGACTCATACAGTATATAGCCTTCTCAGACTGGCCTCTTTCACTTATTAATATGCATTTATGGTTCCTCCATGTCTCTTCCTGTTTGATAGCTCACTTTTTGGTGCTGCATAATATTCCATTACTTGGATGTATCACAGTTTATTTATCTATTTGCCTCCTGAGGGACATCTTGTTTCCTTCCAAGTCTTGGCAATTATGAATATAGCCACCATAAACATTCATGTGCAGGTTTTTGTGTGGACATAAGTTTCAGCTCCTTTGAGTAAATACCACGGAGCACAATTGCTTAATTGTATGGTAAGAGTGTGTCTTCCAACAGGACTGTGCCATTTTGCATTCCCACCAGCAATGAATGAGAGTTCCTGTTGCTCTGCAGCCTCACCAGCATTTGGTGTTGTCAGTGTTCCGGATTTGGGGCATTCTAATAAATGTGTAGTGAGTGATATCTCTTTGTTGTTTTATTTAGCATTTCTCTGATGACATATGACATGAAGCATCTTTTTATGCTTATTTACCATCTGTACTTCTTCTTTGCTGAGGTGCTTGTTAAGGTTTGTGCCCACTTTTTGATTGGGTTGTTTGTTTTCCTATATTTGAGTTTTAGGTGTTCTTTGTATATTTTGGATAATAGTCTTTCATTAGATATGCCTTTTGCAAATACATTTTCCCAGTTTGTGGCTTGTCTTTTTATTCTCTTGACAGTGCCTTTTGCAGAGGAGAAAACTTCATCAAGTCTATGCTGATTTTTTCCAACCAGCATAGACTTTTAACAAAGTCCAATGAATCAATTCTTACTTTCATGGGTTGTGCCTTTGGTGTTGTATCTAAAAAGTCATCACCAACCCAAGGTCATCTAGATCTTCTCCTTTGTTATCTTTTAGGAGGTTTATTAGTTTTGCATTTTAACTTTAGATTTGTGATATATTTTGAGTTAATTTTTGTGAAGGATGTAAGATCTGTGTCTAGATTCTTTTTTTTTTTTTTTTTTTTTTGAGATAGGGTCTTACTTTGTTGCCCTAGCTGGAGTGCAGTGGCATCATCATGGCTCACGACAACCTAGAACTCCTGGGCTCAAGTCATCCTCCCGCATCAGCCTCTCAAAATGCTAGAATTACAGGCATGAGCTACTGTGCTGGCCTAGATTCATTTTTTTACATGTGGATAAATTATGCCAGCATCATTCACTGAAAGACTCTCTTTTGTCCATTGTGCTGCCCTCGCTTCTTGTCCAGATCAATTGACTATATACATGTATGTGGGTCTATTTCTGGGCTCTCTATTCTGTCGCATTCATCTATTTGTCTATTCTTTTGCCAATGCCACACTGTCTTGATTACTGTAGAGTCATAAGAAGTGCTCCAACTTTGTTCTTCTCCTTCAATATTGCATTGGTTATTTTGGGTCTTTTAGCACCTGAAAGAAATAACTGAAAACCGATGTTCACGTGACATTTTGAATCCTTTAGGGAAGTCTTATGCACTGTGCACTAAACCACCCCACTGAGCCACTCTCGTCAACAGTATCAAAGGCCTCTATGATGCTAAAGTCAACGGTCAGTTCTATTTCCTTTGATTTCATCCTTCTTATTGGTATACTTTCTTCATGTGGCTTTGAGGACATAGACCTCTTTAGATTTTCCTTCTGTGTCACTTAACTGGCCTCTCTAATTCTATGCTTGTGTCTCTGTAGTCTATTATTAATACTAGACAAATTATTTTTTATAAAATGTGAGTTAATCTTGTCACTTCTCTGTTAAAATCTTGAAAGTGGCTGCTTGTTTTATTAGAGACCAAAGTCCTTGCGATGACATATGAGGCCTTATATTTTCAAGTCCCTGCCTACCTATCTGACCTTATCTCCCATGTTTCTTCCTCTTGTGTCCTCTGTTCCAGCCACTTTGCCTTCCTTGCTTCTGCTTGGCCATGCCAGGTACTCTCCTAGCCTGGGCACTAGCTGCTCCCTGTGAGAGAAGAACACTTCTCCCCATTTCAAACTTCTTCCACTTCAAGTTTTAACTTAAATGTCAACTTTCCAAAGAGGCCTGTGCTGACTACCCTATTTAAAATTAAGGTACTCTTTACCCTGTTCTAGCTCTCCTAATTCCTTACCTTCCTCTATTTTTTTTTTTTGCCTTACACTTATAATTTATAATACATTATATATCTTACCCATTGATTATGTTTAATGTTTATTGACAGCCACCACTTCTAGCCCTACCAAAATATAAGTTCCACAGGGAAAGAAATCTTAGTCTTTTTGTTCACCAATGAATTCAAGACCCAGGGACAATGCCTAGGACATAATACATGCTCAATATATATTTATTGAATGAGTGAATAAATCTTTCATCCAAGAAAGTCAAAATCATCAGCAAAGACACCAGAAATGATAATTTCTAATTGTTATAAATTAGTGACTTTGATTTGTTTGTATTAAAAAGGTCATCCAACAGATCATGAAAGGATTCACAAAAACATCGAAACATGTAGACTGACAATAAACTAGCAAACAGCCAGCATGATTTTTGCTATCAGCATCATAGGAACTTTACCACCAACAGCAGGTCTTTGATCCTGGGGCATGAATGGAAGCCAACACTCCAGCCTAGTTAGATTTTACAATGCAGAATATGAACAGATCAAGTCTTTGTTATTAAACTGTTATTAAAATACATTATTCACATTAATATCACAAATCACATTTGGGAATATATTCTTGATTTGCTTTGTTAGCACTGTGATTTCATAAATGTAACTATTGATTGCTTTCAAATTATCTGAACATTTTGTATCCATGTAGCTTCTAAGCCAATGTTCCTCAAAACGTGTATCAAGAAATGTTAACTGGCATTTTATGAACAAGGGTTGGGGGTGGTCCAAGCTCAGGTAAATTTGGAAAACATCAAGTAACACAGATTTCTCCACTACAGGACTGCATGTGGATTTGAATTTCCATCAGAGAAATCTCATGGATAGCATTTCCCAAATTTATTTTGATCACAGGACCTTTTAATCAAGACACATATTCAATCTGGGGAAATGATGCTGTGCACAAGTGAAACTATGATCCAGTGTCAGATTCATGGTCATAGTTACGATTATGTTATTCACTTCTTCACAAATTGCATCAGATATGTGAGTCGGAAGGTTTGCAGATGCCTGGGTAGAAGACATACAAATGCTATGTAGACGATAAACATTTATGATACACTAATGTAGAGGGTCTAGGGATTATAAGAGCTGGAAATTGAAGGGAAAATGGTAAGCAGAAAAGAGATAGAGGCTGCAGAAAGGTTGGAGAAAGGGTTGGAAAAAAAATGTAATTAATGCTGTTAACCCCCAACATGCAGCCAGAATCCAGATTTGGGGCAAAAGAAGAAACCTTGGGGATGACCTAGCACTTGTGTTGTGTTGAACATGAACAGGAGAAGGGCTCCCACTCTATTCCTCACTTCCATTTCTTCAAGCTACGATTGTATTAAAATGATCAAGAGTAAGTAAAATACACATTTCATACATTATGATTTTTTTTTTCCCTAACAAAAGAACAAATCGCCTCAGGAAATTAGGTTCTTTGGACGTTTGTTCTTTACCATTGCAATATTGTAGTGTTAATTCTACTATTCCAAAGGACATCCAAGTAACAACACATGCAATATCACTAAAGAAGCCTAATTTGTGTGTTATGAAATGCTTTCTGAAGACAGTAACAGGAAAAAGAGGGTTTGTCGTTTGAGGGAAAGATGTCAACAAATCTCAATCAGTTATTAGTTGCATTTATTGGAGGAAAAAAGGGCAAATTTTTACTAATTTTATTTTGTCTCAGCAGTAAATAATTTTATTTTGGGACAAAAACTGCATTATATTGAGATATTTCTGAGAGTATGAAAATGATCATTTATCTGTAAATATGCCATTAAGTGGCCTATAATTATATGTGCATATAAAAATTATATATACACACATTTAATATTTATTTGTTCAACAAACCTATCTTGTTCCTTTGGATGCACCATTTTAAATAGGCTTGCTTGAAATTTGCAAAGAGAGAGTATTTAGTAGTAGAGCCTACAGTTTGGACAAGAGCTTTACTCTGGCCAATCGTTTCTGTCATGATATCATGTGGCAGTTAATTTGTATAGTTTGTCAGCATACTCAGTCTTGATATCTATTTTTGGATTAATATCTTCAGCACTTTTAGGTCCATGTTACTCAAGAGTATAGTCAATTGGGTGCCTTTTCCTTACTGGGTGCTAGTTTTCACATGAGCTTCTGCAGCGTCGGAACTTGCAATGGGGAGGAACGTTTTTCCAGCCCAATGGCTTCTGCTGGGTTGTAAAAAGTCAGCTTGTATTTAAGGGAGGGAGCACAGCCTATGACATGACAGTCTCAGCTTAGTTCATTGCTTCTGCCACCTGCCTTCTGGCTTAACGTTGGAAGCAAGAAGCATGCAATTAAGTGTGAGGAAATGAAAATAAATGACACCGTTCATTGCACATTACACAGCGCCTGGCAGAAAGAATGCTGCTAGTAGAGACCCAGTGACCCTGCGGAAAATGTGCCTCTGCCTGAGAAAATGCTGGGACTGAGACAGTGACCTGGGTTTTCTCTGTCACCTAATGTACCTACTGTTGCTGTTATGCTCCTACATTTCCTCCCTGCTTTCAGAAACAAAATCAAATAAAATGATGGTTGAAAAACTAAATAAATCGCAGGTACAGCCACATAAATGCCCAGGATAGTCATTGTTTAATGATTTGTAGAGAGTCAATAATTAAATTTGAATACAAGGGAATACTGTCACAGTGACATTTTAGCTGATTTTGTAAAGTAAACTCTATAAAAACAATGACTTAAATAATTGATTTCTTTTTGTACAACCATTTAGAAATTGCTTTGTAAAATAACAAATATTTTAAAGCCCAAGTAATTTTCAAAATTGCATCTTAAAAAGCATTTAAGTAAGCTACACTGGATTGACTTGGTAGCAGTCAGTCATGCTAAGTGTACCTCAAAACAAGCTCAGGCAGGTGGCTGCTCCATTGCATTGTGCACATGGGCAGTCCTACCTTTTTTCCAAGAAGAATTGAGAGCAGGAAGCAAATTGCTCTTGGTCACAGAGCTCAGGAGAGCACGACTGAGCTGGCAGAGAATCTCAGAAGCCTTCAATTTCATACTAAGATTTAATCTAGTTAATAAAGGCATCTTTTGGATGTGTATATCATTTCAAGATGAGAATAGCATTGCAAATCATTCTACCATACAGATTTAGTACATGCTGCAGAGAAACTGCAGAACAATTTATTATATGCAATATTTTTTAAAATATCAAGGGAGTTGGGGAATTTGTAGATTTTTTAAGAAACCGAGGAGTGGTTTTCATAATGAAAACACATTACTGATATCTAGAGGAACCCAGGTTATGGGGAATGGAGCATGTAGGTCTTTTAATCTAGCAGAAATGTGCCAGAGAGCAGATAGAGGAATGAGAACCTTTGGCCCCAGCATTGCAAGGATGATCTGTGTTAGGAAACTGCCTCTCTGAAACTGAGAATAATAGAATACTAAGGACTCAGTAGTAAATTAACACTTGATGTTTTTAACATTTATTGTAATTCAAATCACTAATGTCAACATTGCTGATGTCAGTAGTAACCTAATACCTCAAGTTTCCTTTAAAATTTCTTGTTTATTCTGATTCAAATCTTGATGCCAAATTGCTTAGCAAGTGGAGAACAGAAGTTAAAGACCTACATGGTGGGTCCTCAGATGACCTGTTATGTGCTGCCTGCATCCTCTTTATCAACACAGAATTTATCCCTTGGAGGCTGGGAGGGCTGCTGGAAGGTGGCTCTCAGCTGTAGCTCCTCTTTGGGATTGTGTTCAATTAAGGCAATTTCCTCCCTGGAGAACACACTGCCTTCTTATGCCTGATCCATGTCTGTGTATAAGGACCTGGCCCCCTTGTCCTCATTCAGAACTAGGGATTTGGAAGAAACATGTTGGGAAAATTGGTGACATGGAGGTCTGGAGAAAAGGCGTGTGGCTATATCTCTCCAAATGGCCGCAGAATGTGAAGAGATCTGTGGTCCATGTGAATGGTCCCTAATGGGTGTACTCAGCAAAGGAGGAATTTAATAATGAGAAGGATAGTATGACTTGTTCTGTTGATACCAGTCAGCTTCTTTCCCCAGCCACCCCTATGGGCTCATGAACAAAGTAGCCATGGTGACAAGAATGGAGGTTGTGCACGGGCTCAGCGATATAGACGTCCTCTCACCAAGGCCAACCTGGCTACAGCCACTGCTGAGTGCCCCATCTGCCCGCAGCAGACACCAACACTGAGCTTCTGATATGGCATCATTCCCTGGGGTGATCAGCCAGCTGCCTGGTGGCAGGTTGATTGCATTGCACCACTTCCATTGTGGAAGGGGAAGCATTTTGTTCTTGGTGGAATAGATTCTACTATGGATGTGGATTTGCTTTTCCTGACAGGAACTTATTCATAGCAAATGAAGTGTGGCCATGGGCTGTGCTCATGGAATTCACTGGTCTTCCCATATTCCTCACCATCCTGAAGAATTCAAGCCCCTGGCTTGAATGAATGATGGAGTAGCCTTTTGAAGACCCCATTATGACATCAGTTAGGTGGCAATGCTTTGAGGGGCTAAGGCAATGTCCTCCAGAAGACTGCATATACTCCAAATAAGCATCCAATATATGGTGCTGTTTCTCCCATAGCCAAGATTCATGCGTCGAGGAATTAAGGGGTGGAAATGAGAGTGGCTTCACTCACTGTAACCCTGGGTATCCACTAGCAAAAGTTTTGCTTTGCATGCCTGCTACTTAAGGCTCTGCTATGCTAGAGGTCTTAGTTCCAAAGAGGAATGCTTCCCCAGGGTATACAACAATGATGCTATTGAACTGAAGGTCAATACTACCATCTGATTTAGAAGGATTTATGAAATTCCAAATTTATTTTCTTTCCTGAATACAGAATTGTGTTCCATCTCTTTGACTTCTAACCAACATATTTTGTCATCTGTAATTATACTTACAGAGAGAGAGACACACAGAGAGAGAAAGAAATAAGTATGTTCTCTTTTATTCAATTTTTAAGAGAAAGATTGCCATTATTTCTCTAATTCATAGCAGCAGCAACATGGCAAGAAAAGCCCAGGCTTTGAGCCAGATAGGCAGATGTGTTCAAATCCCAGTTCAAATCCCAGCTCCTCGCTTTACTAAATTACTTAATTTTTCTAAGGCTTAGTTTTCTCATCTGTCAAATAGGGATAATGATACCTGATCTGTCCATCTGTGTTTGAGTGTGAAATAATTCAATAAGGCAAAGCGTGTCATAGACTCAGCTAGTGACTAGCTGGCCACTAAGAGCAACAGTCCTGGTTTGTTCTCGTTATCTTGGAATAATTATTCATAATTAGACTAATTAGTACTTATAACTATATTAGTGATTACACTAATTATTAATTGCACTCCCTTTCAATCTCAGAAGCATGGATGATAAATTGCATGTTCACTCTAATCGTCATGAAATATTAGTTTGCATTCTCCACTTTCTTGTTGCTTATGGTTGAGAAGATTGCCGTAACTCGGAATTTACTAGTGCCACCTCTGTCCGGTAAACTTAGGTTGGTGACCGCAACTCCAAGTTTTATAGTGAATTAAAATGAGCATAGGGGTTGAAATCTGTCCAATGATGGAAGTGCAAATTGATTAACCCATTCCAGGAGTTGGCTTTATCCAAGGGGATGTGTTATGAATTGAACATCTGTGCCCTCTCAAGTTCAAAATGTTGAAGCCCTAATCCCTAATGTGATGGTATTTGGAGATGGGGCCTTTGGGAGGTGATTAGATTTAGATGAGGCCGTTTGAGTGGCACCTTCATGATGGGATTAGTGGTTTTATAAGAAGAGGAAGAGAGAAAAGGCCATGTGAACACATAACAAGAAGGTGGCTGTGTACAAGTCAGGAAGAGGACCCTTGCCAGTGAGTGAAACTGATCACGCTGGCACTTTCTAGCCTTCAGAACTAAGAGGCTGTGAGAAATAAGTGCCTATTGTTTAAGATGCCTTGTCTATGGTATGTTGGTGTAGCGATCTGAGCTAAGATGGGATGATTCAATAGATGCCTTGTTTCCCCATAAAGAGTTCTTGACAAAAACCTTAAGATAAGTAAAATGTAACCCACCCTTTAAACATTAAGATGTGAAGAGTTTAAAAATACTCAGCAGAATTATTGTGGTCTCGTATTCCAACACACATTTTACCTGGGTTGTCCTGTGTGTGTTGTGGCACATAGAATACTCTGGAAGGTGGGGCCTTCAATGGCTTTCTCACAACGCACACCAGAGGCGGAAAGTTGGACCACGGCCCTAGCCACAGCCTGTGAGGACACATTTCTTGTCCTTTCTTTGCTAGACAATTTTGAGAAGGATGATCTGTCAGAGTATTTATAGAAGCCATTAGCATAATGAGTGAATTCTACGGATAACTGATGGGCTCTTTAAAAACATGGCCTTAAGAAGAGAAAGAAAGAAACTTGTAGGGTGTCTTTTCCAAACAGCAGATTGCTATATTTGGGTGGTCTGAGGATTATGACAAATGTCAAGGACCACATACTGCGCTAAAGCAGCTCATTATAGCTGAGCACACAGAATGCCATGTTCAAGGTTGAGTGGCTGATTTTGTTGCAAGCACTAATTTTCAGATTAGAAATTTGAAAATTTTAATTAGCCATGAATCCTTATAGGTCTAACTTTCCCATAGCTCTTTATAATATTGTAAAAATAAGTCATATTTTGCTTAAGCTCCATAAAGAGCTCAAAATAAGGGTTTTGATGTGATATTGATTGTTTCCAACTCAAATGTTAATTTTGAAAATTCATATTTCAGAAGAATTAATGGCCCAATCCTATGGCCATTCTGCATTTCTAAATCTCATTAAAGTTAATGAATTCTGAAAATTAAAATAATAAAGAGGGCCTTTTCACTTTGACTGAAATTTTACTGTTTAATAAAATAAGATCCACTCAAACACTTAAATCTGTTGGTGAAGTCTACTTTACAAATGGCTGCTGGATTCACACACAAAGTCTTTATTGTTGGGTTCATGATGTGGGCAGCATGAGGGACAAAATAAAAGAGATTTATTTAATGTGCTGGGCTTAGCTACTTAGACTCATTATACACCAGATTTAGAAAATGACAAAATCCAGTGAATTGACAAAGACAAAATCTTTTGAAAAGGAGGCATTCCACACAATGTTGTATTCTCAAAGATGATGCCAAAAAAGATTGGAGATATATATACGCACACACACACACGCATGTATATGTGTGTATTTAGAGCATTGCAAGGGACACAGATAATACAATTCTACAATAGCTGCAGTGTTTAAGATGGACTGTTAACACCCTTGCTTGTCTGCTTAACTCTTGCATTTTTCTTCTGTTAGGTAGGTAAAGTCAAATCATGATCTACTTTACTATGTGTGCATGTTTCCCCTCGGATTCCAGACACCCCAAATCCATGTTTTAGAGGGTCTCTGGAGGATAGTATATTTTCCTGTGAATCTCTATAGTTCAGATATTTCTATAACTTTCTGGTAGGCTCAAAGTTTCAAACAAACTCCACAAGTTTGTTTGCTTTCTTTAATCTTTTTCCCTGTGGGCTGTTCTAAACCTATATTATCTACAACAGGAGACACAGTTATCTAACCTTATGATTCTTTTGTTAGCATCTGTGTTTTTCACATGGGGGCACTGAGGTATAGAAATTAAGTGCCTCATCCAAAGTCACACTCAAAGTCATAAATAGATATTCTCGATTCCTTCCAGTAGTAGTGTTTATGATTTTGTTAGGCATTTGGTAACCCAAGTTTCAGTCTAGACACCCTTGTGTGAACTCAGAAATCGACATAATCTTTTATTGTTATTATTATTATTATATTTTAGAGACAGGATCTCGCTCTGTTGCCTAGGCTGGAGTTCACTGGTGTGATCATTGCTCATGGCAGCCTCCAACTCGTTGGCTCAAAGCCATCCTCCTGCCTCAGCCTCCTGAGTCGCTGGGACCACAGGTGCACCCCACCACTTCCAGCAAGAAATTGACATAATCTTTTAAACCACATTTTACACTAGTTTAAAATGGGGGTGCTAGAATTATGAGGCAGAATAATGTGATAAAATACTAGTTATTTTCTTTTCTAAAAATTTTGATTATTAAGAAGAAACCAATAATTAGTAACACTACATACACCATCAAGCTGAACAACCTTTTTTGCTTAAAATCTGTGATGGTCTAAAATCAGAGTAAACAAACTCAAAAAACTAATTGAGCACAATTCCAGGAAAGCAATTGAAACTGATGAGATAATTCAGCTACATTAGTATGTGATCCTTAAATTTTTTCCGGAAACCAAACCAAACTACTCAAAACTAACAAACAAAAAACCCCACACTACTAAAATAGTAAGACAGTGGTTAATAAAAGTATTGAGGAGGGATGGGAACAAAGACAATAAATCATGAAAATTCTGTACATTCAGAAATTATTTCCTCTTAAGTATTTCATTAAAGATTACTTCAGCTGTAGAAATATGATTTGATATTTATATTTTTCAGCTCATGTTCCTATTCTGATATTCCTGTGGGAGCGATCTGCGGTGAATCACAGAGCTGAAAGATTGCTCAGTAGATCATCTCCTATCCAGCGTCTTAGCCAAGCCCTGAGGAAACATCCCAAGTCCCTGCTGAATTCATTGACATATAGAGTTTTTCTTTCCTAGAATTCCTGATTTGGAGCATAGAGTTAGTATCACACTGCATCGTGTTGGGTACTAAGATCAAAGCAATGCACTCCCTTGTACATAGCTCTCTGGTTTGTTGAGTCACGGTCTGTGTTCTCTGGATAAAGGGTAAATTTTATAACACTCTTGACTGCTCAAGAAAATAAGCACAGTCCAAGATATTATACTTTCAATAAATAAAAAGAGCCTCACAGATACTTTCTCCATACATATGCTCTGAATGAAATAGTGTATTTTGATCAAAGTATGTGTTATACAGTCTCAGAAATCTAAAAATCTAAAATCTAAAGACCATCATTCAGTCTAAAGATACCATGGCATTGATAAAGTATTTTTAAAATATGAAGTTAGATTCACAATATTTTTAAAGAACTCAATCTATGAGTCACTTAACACATTTACTAAGTGTACTGGTCTTCTAAAGAATGGTGGGTAAGAGAAAAATTCCTGTCCTCACGGAGGTTACATTCTGGTTAATAAATACCAATTGTAAAAGGTAGTCCTGATGTGTGATGAGCCAATGGTGATTAATACATGAATAGTCCCAGCGGTACCAATTCACTCTCCTACCAGGAGTGTGGAGAGTTCTTATTTGCTACACACCCTCACTAACTCTTGGTATCACCTATCTTTTTCATCTAAACATTCTTGTAGGTATATAGCGGTATTTTATTTTATTTTTATTATTTTATTTTATTTTGGAAAAGAGCAAGGGGAAGTGGCAGGAAAAGGTAGCAGTATTTTATTTTAACTGCTGTTTTAAGTTTTAGTATTTTTCTGAGACTAACGATGTTCGTATGTTTGTTTGCTAATTGAATATCTTCTGTTTCAAGTGTCTGTTGAAACTTTTATCCATTTTTCTACTAAGTTATATGTCTTTTTCTTATCGATTCCTATAATTTAAAAAAATACATTCTAGGCTGGGCATGGTGGCTGACGCCTATAATCCCAGCACTTTGGGAGGCCCAGACAGGAGGATTGCTGGAGGCCACCAGTTTGAGACCAGCCTGGGCAACATAGTGAGACCCCATCTTTACAAAATAATTTTAAAAATTAGCTGAGTGTGGTGGCACCTGTAGTCCCAGCTACTCAGAAGGCTGAGGTGGGAGGATCCGTGGGGCTTAGAAGTTTGAGGCTGCTGGACGCTATGATTGGGCTACTGCACTATAGCCTGGGTGCACAGAGACCCCATCTCTAGTAATGAAAATACATTTTAGTTATATATTCCTTTGCTGATACATGTATTGTGAATATTCCCTCTCATTCTATCAATTGCCTTTCAGTTTCTTAACAGTGACTTGATAAAAATCTTTAATGTAGTCTAACTTAGTACTTTCATGTCTTTATATATTTATATATAAATATACACACACACATGTGTATGCATACCATCTCAACCACTTTTAAATGTACAGTACACTACTGTTAAGTACATTCACGTTGTGAAACAGATCTCCAGAACTTTTTAATCTCGCAAATCTGAAACTCTCTATACCCATTAAACAACTCCTCTCTCCCCACCCCCAACCCTGATATCCACCATTCTTTGTTCCTATGAATTTGACTCCTTTAGCTACGTCATATAAATGATATCATATAGTATTTGTCTTTTTGTGGCTGGCTTATTTCACTCAACATAATGTCCTCAAGATTCATCCATGTTGGATCATGTGACAGGATTTCTTCCTGGACTTTTTTCAGCCTTTGTAAGGCTGAAAAACGTTCCATTGTGTGTATGTTATAATTTGTTTGTCCGTTCATCCACTGATGGACATTTGTGTTGCTTCCACCTCTTGGCTGTTGTGAATAGTGCTGCTGTGAACATGGGTTTGCAAGTATCTCTTCAAGACTCTGCTTTCAATCATTCTGGACATATATCCAGAAGTGGGATTGCTGGATTGTGAGGTAGTTCTATTTTTAAATTTTTTGAGGAGCCTCCATACTGTTGTCATAGGGGTTGCTCTATTTTACAATCCCACCAGTAATGTCCAAGAGTTACAATTTCTCCACATCCTCACCAACATTTGTTTTTGTTACTTTCTACTGTGTTTTTTTTGAATAATAATATTCTAATGGGTGTGAGGTAATATCTCATTGTGGTTTTAATTTGCATTTCTCTGATGATTGCCTATCGTGAACATTTTTTCATGTGATTGTTGGCCTTTTCAAGGAGAACTGTGAAACAATGAGGAAGGAAATAGCAGAGGACATAAACAGATAGGAAAATATACCATGGTCATGGATCCCCGGAATCAGTATTGTTAAAATGTCTATACCACCCTTTTCATGTCTTTTAAAAGACGACTTTGATACTCCAAGATTTTAAAGATGTTTGACTAGATTTTCTTCTAAAAATTTTCATTTGTTTTATTCTATTATTATTTACCTTTAACATTTAGATCTTGAATCTATTTGGAATGGACTTTCAGTTACGGTGTTACGAAAGGGTCAGAGTATCTATATATCTTGTTTGTCCTTATATATTAACTAATTCACCCAGTATCTCCTTCCCCTGCCATATAGTCCCCTTGGTCATTAATTAGGTAACTGTTTACATGCGTGTTGGTTTCTATATTCTATTTCATTCTATTGACCAGTGTGTCGACTCTTGAGCCAATGTTATACTGTCTTAATTACTACAACTTTATATTAGTTTTCAATATTTTGTGGTGTAATCTACCAGTTTTATTCCTTTTCTTCAAGATTGCCTTGGCTATTTTTGGCTCTTAACATTTCCATGTGAATGTTAATAATTTTGTCAGTATTTCCCACAACACAGAAAACCAGCTGATACTGAATTAGGATTTCTTTGAATCCATATATTAATTTAGGGAGATATGTCATCTTTATAGTATTGGGGTTTCTAATCTGTGAAAGTGGTACAGCCCTGAAGTTTTTAAAAATCTCTAATTCTTTTCAATGCTATTGTAGACATATTAGTGTGGACATCTTGTACATCTTTACTTACCTTTGTTCTTAAGTATCTGATTTTGATGCTATTATAAATAATATTGTTTTTAAAATTTCATTTTCTCTTTTTTGATGATATATAGAAATACAATTGATTATTTTCTGTTGACTTTGTATCCAGAGATGTTGCTAAATTTATTTATTAATTCTAATAGTGTGTCTGTAGGTTCATGTATATTTTCTGCATACAAAATCATGTTGTCTTAATGATAGTTTCATGATACCTTGTATTTATTTTATTTTCCTCATTACACTGACTAAGATCTCTGGTAATTTGTCACACAGCAGTATTTATAGTGGTCCTTGTTTCCATCCCAATCTGAGAGAAAGTTTTCAAGATTTCATCATTGAATATATTGCTTGCTGTAGGCTATTTTTATAAAGATACTTCTTTGCCAGATTATAGTTTTCACTTTTTAGTTGTTAATAGGGTTTCCTTTTTAAATAATGAATTAAGTGTTGAATTTAGTCAAATGCTTTTTACACAACTAATGACATTATCATATGATTTTTCTGTTATATTCTCTGATTTTCAAAAATACTTTAGTTAGCTATTAATTCTACTTCTACACAGAATAAATAGAGATCAGAAATAACCACTCTGATGAGAGATAATATATTTCCTAACCAAGGAAAGTTGTAAGTCTTCCTTCAAGGGTAACTTTAGTTCCTATTGTTTTTGCTCAGGCCTATGTATTTATGGGCTGGGAAATGTATTAAGATACATAGAGTGAATTGTATCTGTAACCTGTGTTGGACTTAGGAAGGTGTGCATCTCTGACATTTTGGCGTTACCTTGTAGCCCTCCTGTATGCTCTATCTCTAGGACTTGGCTTCCACTCCAGTTCTTGAAATATATATTTCTGTTTATCTGTAGGACTGGCCTTGATACCGTGTCCCAGACTACTTGGCTGGCCACAATCACGTGCTTATTTTCTTGCTAACTTCTCCTTGAGGTCTGATGTGCATCTTTGTCCTCCCAGTTCTGAGTTGGCAGAGCCTCTCAGCACAGTTACGTCGATGTTCTTCAGACTGGCAGTATTACCAGGAACAGCTGACTTCCACCCCTTATGGATCAGACTTTATAATTAATATGCCTGAGTACAGCCGTGCTTCTTGGACCATTGTGATTTTGTTACTGGCTACTTCTGGGGGGAGTCTGCTGAACAACTGAGTTGATCACTCTAGCTTTGGCCTCTTCTTAGTTTATTAATATTTCTCTCTCTCTATTTCAGAATGCTATGGATCTTACACATTTTTTAGGCAAACTTAACTGTTTTGAAAACAACCATCTAGTGAAGACTCACAGGACCACTGGGCATCTAATTCAGAAAAACCACAGAGAAAAACGCTCCTTCCACTCTCCAAGGTCATAGCAGGTCTAGCTCAGTTTGACCAATAGAAGAACATCGTGTCTGTGTATGCACATAGCCATTTCATTTATGAAGAAATATGTGATTTGGAATTCTCAGCCTCTGTTATCTGTAACTGACCACAATCAAACTCTGTGAAGAGGTTGAAGTAAAACAGGAGGATGAAGCTGGTGAGAGATGCCTTGTCCTGAAAGGGTCCCCAATTGTAACATTTTCAATTCATATTATGGGGACATTCAGACAATCATGATTTCTCAAAAGAAAGCTCAAAGGAGGCCTGACAATTAATTTCTGGAACACTTTTCACTTTTGTCTGATTCTATAAGTAGGACCAAAGGCACACTTGTGGTGGAGCCTTCCTTCCCACGAGACAAAGAAGTTGACTAGGATTTGGAAGACTCCTTCACAGGGTTGTTAGGATTAGGTACCTGGGAGCTTCCAGGTTGCCTCAGTTTACAGATGCCCTATCGGTTGTAAAAATATGCACATTTTTTCCCTGCCCTAAATGTCATTCTAGTTTGGTTATAACTAAAAATTAATTGTTAAAATTAACTGTCTTTGAAGTTGAAACTGTATTTATCCATGTGAGAGTCTGTTTGACTCACCATAATTAATGTCACTTTTAAAACCGTGTGGAGGGCAGACCTAATTTTTAGGGAAATTCTCTCTTTCTTTCTTTTCCTTCCTCCCTCCCTCCCTCCGTCCCTCACTTCCTTCCTTTCTAAAAAAAGAAAAGAAATAAAACTGTGTGGAATTGAGATACACAGTCACATGTTATTAGAAATATCAAGAGGACTTTTGATTTTGATTTTATTGTACTTACCTGACTAAAATGATGTAATACTGGAAATTGATTGATTTTCTTTAAAGTTTTTCATACACTTCCTTAGAACTGTTACCATTTTATTTGTTGAAAATTTTTATTATAAATAATTTGGATATACTTACTACCCAAACAAGAGAAGAGAATTACTTTCCTAATAGGCTATGTTTCCTGTGATTGGGTAGGTGTCCTATAAAAGCTAAATAAATAACAAGTAACACTTTATATTTACCTTGATGCAAGTGAATAAATAAAGTGACAGTGAAAGAAATTATTTTTCCTGCTAGCTAAGCACAGAGTCAACCTTCTTTAATAAGGTAATGGAGAAACAGAGCAATACTTTATTTGCTTTTCACCTTTGGTATGGAAGGATCACATCTCAAGGGAAGGCAGCTTCAACTCTTGAATTGCAGAAAACATAGCAATATTGTTGCCTGACTTTTAGTTCATCCATTCACTCCACAATTATTTCCTTAGTTCCTACTTAAATGTTCTAAATCCTGAAAGATGAATTAGGACCGAATTATAAGGCTTTATCATCATATCATAAGAATCTAAAGATAAGTTATTTTTTAGAGCCACAAAACATTCACATTATGCACATCTGTGCAAGGCTAACCAAAGGCACAGTTTAAAATTTTTTTCCTTTATTTTTATCCACATTATTATACCTGTTTGTAGTTTTTTGTTGTTATTTAATATGCTTTTTTTAAGTATATTTTCTATTGTAGTAAAATACGCATAACATAAAATTTACCATGCAAACTATTTTTACGGTACAGTTCGGTCGCATTAAGTATATTCATAGTGTTGTGCAGCTGTCATCCCCATCCTTCCTCAGAACCTTTTCATCTTCTCAAATTGAAACTCACCATTAAACAGCAAATCCCCAATCCCTCCTGCCCCTACTCCCTGGAAACCTTCATTCTACTGTCTGTCTCCATGAATCTGATGATGCGAGGTACCTTATATGAGTGGAATCACATAATATTTTTTTTTCTGTGACTGGCTTATTTCACTTGGCATAATGTCAAGTTCCATCCATGTTTTAGCATGTGTCAGCATTTCTCTTCTTTTTAAGGCTGTGTAACATTCTATTGCTTACACATGCCACATTTTGTTTATTCCTTTATTAATGATATTTGGGTTGCTTCCATCCATGTGAACAATGATACTGTGAACATGGGTGTACAAATACCTGTTTGAGTCCCTGCTTTCAATACTTTTGGGTATATCTCCAGAAGTGGAATTGCTAGATCATATGGTAATTCTATGTTTAAATTTTGGAAGAATTGCCATTCTGTTTTCTACAACAACTGCACCATTTTGCATTCCCATCAGCAATGTAAAAGTGTTCCAAAACTTTTTTGCACAAGCACGAATGTTTTTAATTTTGATGAGGTTCAATTTTTCTATGTTTTTCTTTTGTTGCCTGTACTTTTTGTGTCACATTCAAGAAATCATTGCCAGATCCAATGTCATGAAGCTTTTCTTCTATGTCTTCTTCTGTAAGATTTTATAGTTTTAGCTTTTATGTTTTGATTTTTTTGGTCCACTTTGAGTTAATTTTTATATCTAGTGTAAGGTAAGAGTCCAACTTTATTCTTTTGCATGTGGATATCTATTTTTCCAGTACCATTTATTGAAAAACTGTCTTTTCCCCCTTTAAATGGTTTTGGCATCCTTGTCAAAAATCATTTGACCATACATATGATGGTTTATTTATTGGCTCTCTATTTTATTCCATTGGTTTATATGTCTGTCTTTATGCCAGTACCATACTGTTTTGATTACTGTATCTTTGTAGTAAGTTTTGAAATCAAAAAGTGTGAGTCCTCCAACTTTGTTCTTTTTTGTCCAGAATGTTTTGGCTATTTAGGATCCCTTGAGATTCCATATGAATTTTAGGATAAGTTTTTCCATTTATGCAAAAAATGGCATAGGGATTTTGATAGAGATTACATCAAAGTTCTAAATTGCTTTGGGTAGAATTGACATTTGAAGCAATATAAAGTCTTCTAATCCATGAACATGGGATGTCTCTACATTTATTTATATCTTAATTTCTTTCAGCAGTGTTTTATAGCTTACAGTGTATAAGTTTTTCACTTCCTTGTTAAGTTTATTCCTAAGTATTTTATTCTTTTTAACACTGTTGTGAAGGAAATTGTTTTCTTAATTTCCTTTTTGGATTACTTGCTTTTAGTTTATAGAAATAAAACTGATTTTTCATGTTAATTTTATCTTAAAACTTTACTTAATGTGTTTTTAATTAAACTTTTTTGAGATAGTTGTACATTCACATGTTGTTATAAGACATATTAATAATAGAGATCTCATGTACCATTTATCCAATGGTAGCATCTTGTGAAACCAGAGTACAATATCACAACCAGAAAGTTGGCTTTGATAAAATCCACCTACCTTATTCAGAGTTCATCTGTTTTGCATGTGTGTGTTTGTTTGATTTATGCAGTTTTGTCACACACATAGGATCATGTATCCACCCTGTATTTTCCTTTTATGACCACACTCACCTCTTTTCTCCTTTCCTAACTCTTGGCAACCACCAATGTGTCTTCCATCTTTGTAATTTGGTCATTTCAACAATGTTGTATAACTGCACTCACAGATGTAACCATTTGAGATGGACTTTTTAAAATTAGCATAATTCCTTAGAGATTTATCCAAGTTCCTATGTATATTAATAGTTCATTCCTTTTTATTCCTGAGCAATATTCTATAATATGGATGTGCCAAAGGTTGTTTAACCATACTGTTATTGGCTATTATGATGAATAAGTTTTAGGCTACTATGAATAAGTTTCTATGGACATGTATGTAAAGCTTTTTGTGTGAATGTAAATTTTAGTTTCTCTGGATTGTAGGGTAGTTGCATGTTTGGATTTGTAAGAAACTGTCAAACTTGGTTCTAGTATGATTGCACAAATTGACATTCTCACCAGCAATGTGTGAATGATTCAGTTTTGTTGTATCCTCATTATCATTTGGTATCTTCACTACTTTTTATTTCAGTCATTCTAATAAGGGTATAGTGATATTTCATTGTGGTTTTAATTTGCATTTAAGGCTAATGAAATTGATGTTTTCATGTGCTGATTTGCCAGCTGTATATCTTCTTTGGTGAAATGTCTGTTCATATTTTTGGCTCATTTATATTCATTTTTTGTTTGTTTTTAACTATTGAATTTTGAAAATTCTTTGCATAGTCTAGATACTAGTCCTTTGTTATATATGTGATTTGAAAATATTTTCTCCAAGTCTATAGCTTATTTTTTTTTTTTTTACAGGGTCCTTCATAGAGTACAATGTGTTGGTTTTTCAAATGAAGTCGAGTTATCCATGATATCTCCTAAATGTAGCACTGGACTTGGCACATACTGGGCAGTTGATATTTCTTTGCTAAAAGAATAGAATGAAATAAGTGATAAAGAAACTAGTAAATTTACTTCTAATTGTGTGGTATCTACTGCTGATATCTTGATCATTGTTAGAATCGCAAATAGTAGGGTCTGTTAATTTTTTGATGTCTCTCACATTGTACAACATGATAGGAACATATGAAAGAATGCGTACTGTGTTGGGGGGGCAGGAACTAGAGAATAAAGAGGACTTAGCAAAAGGGGGAGAATGTGAAGGAACAAGAATGAGTAGGAAAGGAATAGGGTAAAATGCCCTAATGCAGCAGTTTGTAAAGCAAAGCCTGTAGACTCCAGGGAGGCTCAAGGTGTCATTCTTGTTTTGCACTTCATTGACGTTTGCACCAGTGGTGTGTGTAACAGCAATGGCTGGTGCAAAATCAATTGTGGTTAAAATTGCTGGAACTTTAGTATGAATCAAAACAGTGGCCCCAAACTGTATTAGGTATCATTATATTCTTTACCACATGGCACTTGCAGAAGAACAAAACAAAACAAAACAGTTTCACTTAAGAATATTCTTGATTAAGCAGTAAAAATAATTATTTTTATTAAATCTCAGTTCTTGAGTATACACCTTTTTATATTCTGTGTGATAAAATGGCAAACAGACATAAAGCCCTTGTGAAGCATACTGAGGTATTCATTGTTGCCTCCAGGAAAAAGCACTTTAGGGATTATTTTAGTTCCAAGTGGAACTAAGCACTCTTTGCATGTAACACCAATTTTTACTTGAAATAACAACTGAGGGATAAATTGTTTTTTCAAACTTGGGTATTTGGCAGACATTTGTTTGAAAACCATGAATGTGGCCACAAAGTGCCTATTAAAAGTAGTCTTGTGTTCTCTTTCATTCTCCACCCAAAACTTGACTTTCCCCATACTATTTTACACGTCTTTCATGTTGAGACTTGCAGTCACTAAATCAATAACGTTGATAAATGTCTATTTGCTTTAGATCCAGCCAGCAATAGAAGTATCAAAAATTGCTATCAGATTGTCATAATGACTTCCAACATTATATTCAGAAGGACCTAAGGGAGTTCAACAATTTGTATGGAGGTTGGAGGGGAATATATAAAAAATACATGTTTAGTATGTATATTCCTCTCCGGCCACCCTGTAAATACCCGTAGCTTAGCGATTAGTAAATATTATTTTACTTACATGTTTACTTGCTGCTTTTGAGCACTAGACAGTACTCTTAGAAGGCAGAGATTATGTCTTACTAACATGACATCTTTTAAAATCAGCAGTGGGCTTGGTGTATAGTGGGCGTTGTATATGTCTTTGCTGAAAGAAGAGAATGAAGAAGCGAGGGAGGAACTATTCAATTTACTTTAAATTTGTGTTTGTGTATCTACTGCTGACATCTCGATCATTGTTAGATTTGAAAGTTGCAGCATCTCATATTTTTTTTATATCTGTCTCTTACAGAATTTACCACATGTCTAGCCAATGTTGATGCTAAATACCCTTTGAGCGTGGCAACTATTTTGGGTTGAAGTTTGGGCAATAATACATATTTTATAAGGCTGTGATAAGATGGTCTCTATGTGTGTGTGTATACACATATGAAGCATTTAGCCTATATTCTATATATCGTAACTGTTATTTTTATTACAACTGCCGCCATGGTGACTGATAAAGAAAAAATGCTCTTATCTCTCCTTTAACAGTCACCTAACTTTGAAATTTCCACTTGAGACCTATAGATAAATAATTCAAGATTAGACCTAATCTGTTTGGAGCACCAGTTCAGAGGTAATGTTTTTGGAACTTATATTTATCACCCTATCTTGCTATTTTCTCAAAAGGGAGGCACAAGAAATAGGATCAAGAGCCAGAAGTAGGCACCAGCCCACTCAACATCCAGAACCTTAGTGTATGAGATATTATTGGTAGAACACAAGCAACACAAGAGCAACGCAACAGACTTTATCTGTTTTATTCATTACTGGATCCCTAAAGGTTGGTCCATAGTAGATCTTTAATTCATTTGTTTCCAATGAATGATCACATCACCAGTGTTTAAATTTTAATTGTGAATGAACTTTCCCGCTCTAATGCTCTAGGTTTTCATTTCAGACAACAGCATTGTGCAAGAGATAATGTTTAAGAAAAAAAAGGTGGGGAAGAGAGGAAATGATGGTGGGAGACAGGTAGCCAAAAAGAAGTTTGTGTAACCAATAGAGAAAGTATCAAAGGGGGTTTAAAACATCCGAAGAACTGTGTTACGATTATAAATGTACCTAGATTATAAATGTAGGCTGGATGGCAGAGGTTGCCGAGCGTTAGTGGGTAGGGAGGGATGAATGGGCAAAGAGCAGAGGATTTTGGGGGCCATAAAACTACTCTGTAGGATGCACCCATTGTGGATACATGTCATTATACATTTGTCAAAACCCAGAGAATATACAACACCAAGAGGGAATGCTGATGTAACTGGGGACTTCAGGTGATAATGATGTGTCAGTGTAGGTTCATGAATTGTAACTAATGTACCACTGTGGTTAACAAATGTACCACTGTAGTTTGGGATGTGGATACAGGGGGTTGTGCCTGAGTGGAGGCAGGGGACATATGGAAAATCTCTGTACCTTTCACACAATTCTGCTGTGAACTTAAAAATGCTATAAAAAGTAAAGTCTACCGTAAAACAGGCTAAATGGTAACCTCATGATAGGTCTTCCACTAAACATTATAAAATAAAACCACTTCCTCTGGAAAATTAATAAACAAGGTATTTTTTGCTTTGCATCCTTGGTTTCGGGGCTTAGTCATTTCGACTGCAATGGAAAAATCTGTTACTTTTGTTTTCCCAGAAATTATGTTTCATTTTATAATAAATGCATAAAATGGTGTGTGAAAGTATAGGACTTTTTGGTTGCATAAATCCAGCTAGTAATTACACAATTAGTTTTTCCCATAAACAATAACTTAGAGTCTAGATTGCCCAAGGTATCATGCCATGTATTCTAACAAATGTAGAGATTTTTTTAAAAATAGTAATCTGCTTAATTTATGAGGTGACTTGCCATTTTCAGAGAATTTACACATAAATTTTTTCATTGTTTCTCACAACTCTGGGCAGCTAGCAGGGAAAGTCTTAAAACTCTCACTTGATGTATTTTTATTAATTAAAAAATTATATTTTGTACAATAATTCAATTAAAACAAATCAGAATTTTAAAAAAACCACCTTTTACCCAACACTCTTAATAGAATAAGTTTAATTTAAAATTTTTTAAATCTTTTTCATTGTTCATGTTTGCATACTAATGACTATTGGGGCAGAGGGTTTATTCAGAGAAGTTATTCATTTGTAGAAGTAGAAAAAATTAGCAAAGTTAGGTAGTCAGAGGAAAACATGTTACTAGTAAATGCAGGAAAAGATGTAGGATCAGTAAGACCCCATCAAGTAACAGACAGAACATAGGAATGGACCTGGCAGAGCTGAGAGTTGTTTTATTTTCATGATGCGAGAATGAAGGGGGTGGAGAACACAGTTGTCAAAATAGCCAGGGAGAGTTACAGGCTTTGAAAGGTTGAACTCTGGGTGCCCACTTTGGCGGTCCTGCATAGAAGTCCTTTCCCCTTATTAATGTCTCCCCTTCCCCTTACAAACTCTACCTTACAAAAGATGTAAATAGGAAAAGGAGGAGGAGTAACTGTGTCTAGTTAGCTCTGTCTTGGAGGAAATCAGGAGAGGCTGTGAGCGGAGCTGATGCTGCCGGCGAAGCATGGGATTCGAGGTAAGGGTATAAAAAGGTTCCGAGGACTTAGAAGTTGTTTCTTCCACCGGTTTTGTTGGCAGTCGCTGTTGCTTTCAAGTCACGGGTTGCACATCTATGCCGTCTCCCCTATTCTGCCAGCATGGCTGTCTGGGAGGAAACTTGGAATGGGAAACGTTGGTGACTAGTATTGGCAAAACTATAAAAGTCTGTTTATTACATGGGCCTTCTTGTTCCTTGCTAGCAGCCAGGAGAGTTAGGCCTGCCCACAGTGCCCAAGGTAGGACTCAAAAGTAGAAACTCAAAGGACAAGGACTCAACTGTGTGCATTATAATTTTTATAACCATAGAATAAAAGTCATTTGTTGCTTTTATTTTGCTTTGCTTTAGAGAATAACTAGATTTAAAGTTGTGAATAATTTTTACAATTATTATTTCAAATGACTGCACCATATTATAGAAGACGTTGTTGTGCATTTTACTATTTCTGGGCATTTAGAAGGCATCTAATTTATATTTTATATCATATATATCAATGGTTTGAACATCTTTATTCTGTATTATTGCATGAAAAGTAGGGTTTGAAATAGAAACTGTGGTATAGACTGTGAGTGTACAAGCGTCAGTAACTTTGCTTTTGTTTTAAATTTCTGCTAGCAATCTGCACATCACTGGTTGAACTTGCATCTCTTTGTTATTAGCTTTCATTTTCATTATTATTAATTATTTCCCCTTGGGTGCAAATTGCTAGCTCATGTTCCCTTCCTTCCTCTTTCCATTCTGCTATCTGGCCCCATATGTTTCCTGCTTTGTATGACTTAAAATCTAGTAGGAACAATAAGGGAATGTGCTCAGATAACGTAAAATAAGTTAAAATATTAACCCTCTTTACTCAGAATAATAATTCTACCACTTCAATGAAACAATTCTTGACAGAATTTTGAGGAACTTTCTTTGTTGAATTCTAAAGTGAATTCATAGTTTGCTTCCCCCACCCTCCAATTCCTCTTTCCTATTTTGATGAATGTACCCAGTTACCCAGCCACAGATTTCAGTAGATCTTAACTCTCATCTTTCTTTCACCTCCAGCTTCCCTTCTCTCACCAAGCCTGGACAACTCTACTTACTAGAAACCCGGACACCATGCACTTTCCTTCATCCCCGTGTTCCTTAGCTTAGTTCAAGCCGCCCCTTGTACCTCACCTGGTTCCTTGAACTGAAGCCTTGCTTGCTCCTGCTGTCACTTCTGCCCTGCTCCATCTGCGGACTCTCCTCTACTCGAATCCACCGTTTCTTCTGGCCACTCTCCTTGTCCCTTTCGTGTGCTCTTCTTCCTCTGCTGACCACTAAAGATTGGAGTCCTTTAATTATGTTCTCACTTCCTTTTCTTCCAAATGAATCACATTCATGCCCTTCCTTTAGTTCAGGATTTATAAGCCAATCATTCACAAAGTGTTATCTGTGATCTAGACCATGTGATCCAGACCCATCTATTCAACCACTTGCTTCTCCTATGTGACCCTATAATCTTCTATATGATCTAGATCCATCTATTTAACCACTTTCTAAATATTTCTGCTTGGCTATCTCCATCTCAGAGCTTCCCACAGTCAGCATACAGGAGTCTGAACCACGAGCTCTTATTTCCTCCACTGTTCAAGTCACAAACCAGAAACTCTGGAGTCATCTCTGTCGCTTCTTACCCCCCTGTTTTCCTCTCAATGTTGAATCCACTACCAAGCCCTGCAGATGCCACCTGCTACATAGCACTTGAATGTTCACATCTCTTCATCTCTGTTGCCATCATTCTGGTCCAGAGTATACCTCTAACTGACCTGGAAACTCTAGAAATCTGTAACTATCCTCTCCACATCCACTCCTGTTCCTCTACCCCAATCTTGGTATCCACACTGCAGTTCATGCTGTTTTCAAAAATTCTGATTATGCTGCCCCAGTGCTCTAAGGTTACAAAACAAAATCCTCATCATGGCTTCTGGCTCTACTCTCGCCCTTCCTATGTTCTCACCCTCTCTTTCTTACTCTGCACTCCCACCCTCCCAGCCTTCCTTCTGTTCCCCACATGCTCCGCCTTCCTTGCAGCCACATTCCTCAGTCTGAAACGTTTCTCTCCACACCACCCCTCCCCCCACGATCTTGCCCACACATTCTCTCACACTCCACATCTCAAATGTCATTTCTTCCATAACTCTCTTGACCCAGCAATCTAGGCCAGGTCCTTTGCTCTAGGACCTGAGAAGACATTCTTCATTTCTTCACAGTATTGATCATATTTATTCTTCTCCCAGTAGGCTCTAAGCCACAAAAAAACTGAGGTCTGGACATTACCACATCACCTGGAATTCTACCACTAGCTTTTAAAAGAATAAATAAACAGCATTCTCAAAATTCAAATGGGATCACATTCTTCTCATATTTAACTCCTTTAAAAAGCTTTCCATTGTGCTTAGGATAATGTTCAAGCCCCTTATGTGCCTTGTAATTCACCTCACGCTCTGGCTCCTGTTCTGTCCCTGACCTCCTCTCAATTCGGTAGTGCCAGCACTTACTGGGTGCCTAGTATGTGCCAGGTGGCGCTCTGTGCTGAGGATTTCATGAGGACCAATGCGAGACACTGTGCTTACACTTACGGAGCGTAGAGTCTAGGGTAGGCTTTAAACAACAATGGCAACATTGATGAACCAAGTGTTACATAAATTATAAAAACACTGTCTCCCTCACACTCTGTGATCCAGCCAGCCAGAGCAAATTATTTTGCTTCCTAAAGGCACCATAGTCACTTGTCTTTTGGCCTTTGCACGTGCTGTCTCTCGTCTTCCTTCTACAGGCACAAGACAGGTGTGCCTTGACCTTGCCCCACCCCGGCCCAACTCTGCCTGTTGAAAATCTTTCCAGTCTGGCCCCAACCTGTGAATGGCCGTAGCATCGTGTACTTCTGCTGCCTTAGCACTGAAGCGCTGTGGGTGCCTCTTACTTGCCCACGTGCTTCCGGAGGGAGGCCGCATCCAGCTTGATCTTCGTGCCAAACACGTAAGTGCTCAGTAAATATTCTTGTTCAAAGTGCTAGGAGAATTCAGAGTAGAGGAATGTTATTATTTTACAAATGAGGAACAACTTATGCAGTAGTCAAGATGCCTTACTTCACTAGGAGAAAGTCAAAACCACGTTTAGCATTAGCGATGTTTGCTTCCTCCCACTCCGGCCGTCGCTGTGCGTTCCCACCCTGCGTTAACTTCTGCGGTGCCCTGCTTTCCACCATTGGCCAGAGTTACTGTTGGCAATGAGATTTTAGCTGTCAGCAAGAACCTGCTACAGCAAACATCCTTTCTAGGACACCCCTACCACCACCGTTCCCGGCTGGGTATTAGAAAAAGCTGGGGACTCCTGAGTAAAAGCTGTTTAAAGACAGAGTGTTCGGTGATTCCATTTCTGACCATGTGGCGTCACAGGCCATTCGGACCGAGGAAGGTAGCAAAGATTTTCCTGGATGTGCCGATGGAGGCCGCTGTCTCAATCACCCTGTCCTGCTGAACGGCTGCGGAGGCAGCTTGCCTTTCTCACCGGTAGAGTCTGAGTAGGGTCTGGAAACTTGAATTTGATTTTTGACATGAAAAAGACTGAGGTACCCTAAGTAATGTGCTCCTGGAGCAGGAAATAGCTTGGCACGTGCCTTGTAGGTGTTGGCGAGGGGCCACGGGTGAAGGAAACCCCGAATAGTGCTTGGGGACTTCCTATAGACTGGGGAATCTGTCCTTTTTGGAAACTTGGCTATTTTTATGTTGTTTGTTTTATCTCTAATTATTTTCATTTTGTTCTTCCTGAGCATTTAATGACGTTCCCTTTGAAAATGTCAACTGGTCCCAAATGTGCAATGAAGACTCAGGGAAAAGTTTTTTTTGTGTTTTGTTTGGTTTTTATTTTATTTATTTATTTTTTTGGTGTGTTATCAAGTACAGTTAAACACTGATGTTCCGAGGGGTGTGTGCCCCCTCGAGGGTCAGGCGTAGGGCTAGCCACAGGGGTTAAAGTGGGAGGCTCCATGGCACCGTGGAATAGGAAGAGGAGAGTTGACCACAGTTATCTCCATCTGAGATAGTTCTGCCTTCTATTTAAAAAGAAATGGAACCACTTGATCTGATATTGCAGCGTAGTCTGTAGAGACCACATACTTCAGAGTTTAATGCCTCACTTTTTTAACTACAGTGAATTTTAACCTGGAACTATTATCATTATTTTACAAATTATTGATATTTTTAGTTCCACCTTCTATATCTGACTTAGAGTAGTTTCATCTGCCATTTATTTATTATTTTTGATCATAGATCTTATCACACGAACCGACACAGACACACGTGGAATTGCCACAGCTTATTTTATGCTCTTGGTATTTTAGAGACAATTTATAAACCATTCAGAGACAATGTTTTGTGCCATTAACCATAAAGAAAAAAAAAAGGTAAAAAGAAGTACCTTTCTCCAAATGAAATGTATCAGCTGTCAGCCAACAGAGCTAAAATGGCCTTCTCCTTCCGGTTATCACGTTGCATTCAAATGCTCATAACTGTTTTAGAAAGCTCGACGCCCACACTGCAGGATCTTGCTCCTCTTTAATTTTCTCTAATTTGTGTAGCGAATAACCAAATACTCATAATGCAATTAGAAGATAATCAGGCTTGTAATTATGTTAATTGCTGGAGACTTACATCAATCCTCCAGCAAAGTGATAGGATTTGAGGGGAACTGTTAATGTGGCAAGAGAGTGAGCGAGAGGCCGGGTTGGGGCAGTGGGCAAATTGACGAACAGCTTTGACTTGTACCATTTAACAGCACCGAGAAGACAATAAAGCCACACACGGAGAGGGCCTTCAGGGTGGGTGCTTAGAAAACAGGGTTTTAGGCTCCAGCAAATCAGCCTCTTTTTTCAGTTTTCTTTCTCCAAAATAATTACATTGTCCACTTACATTTATCGGAAGGCTAATGCAAAGAAAACAGATAAATAGGTGAGGAAGAAAAAAATGTGTGTGTGTGTGTGAGAGAATGAACTTTGGTATTTGCACAAGCTACCCCATCTTCCACATTGCTGAAAAAAGAACAAAACAAGACTTTATTGCCTTCTATGCTTCTACCCTGGAAGTGTCCTTGTCTCATATTGTGATGACCAATAGTCAAGCAGGAACTGCCACTTGTTGATTGTCATCTGCACAGCCCTGACATGAAGTTTATTTCTAAAAGCAACACCTAACAATATTAAGTAAGTATTCCCAGTTTTCTCTGGAGCTGGCTGGAGCTGAGCTGGGCATCCCGGAGTCTGCGGTGGCACGGCGGTTGTCGCCTTCTCCATCAGAAGGATTAGTGGGAGAAGCCCCACACTAGCCTTTCCTGCGCCCACATCTGCTGGGCGGTGTCTGGCAGGTGAAAGAGGCTGTGGTGCTGGTTAACTGCCATGTGACCAAGGCTTATACCGCCTCGCTTCTATCACCCTGTGAAGTCAAAAATTAAATTGCTTCACAAAGGTTTTGTCTATTATCTGGATATACAAGACCAGGAGCTCTTCTGAGCAGCGTTGAGCCGGATGCCATACAACAGTTGTGATTAAGATAAATTGAAAGACGCTTTTTCTCCAAATGTAGGCAGACTAAAATGAGCACAGCAACACTAGTAGGGCTATAAAAGCCAACTCTCTACCAAGGCTACTCAGCGTGAATACTCAGCGCTCATTTCCGTCATGACATATATTTTATATCCTTAATGTCAAAATAAAGTGACAAATTTGGGTTTGTAGTTCACCATATGCTTACTGCTTCTTGGCCATTTGGGACGCATATTGGAACTATACAGTGTATAATTAAACTGTAAGAATGTTATAAGCTGAGTTAAATAAGGTGCATTGCATAATATTCACTCATTTTCTGCTACATTTTTGATTAATTGTGAACCATTAATGCAAACACAGGTTCTTAGAGTTTATGAAAATTTGAGTCATTAAAATGACCCACATGATTAGATTTTACAGGTTATTAGAAAGCTAAAAAGGAAAATAAATGCTGAACCCAGAGCCATTTAAAGGAGACAATTTCACTGAAGGTGTCAGTCAACTGGCAATTTATTTCAAAATAAGAGAATAATTCTATCATCAATATAAAGTATCCACCAGTTACAAATATTCCAGGATAAATGAGGGATTTGAGAAAAGGCCAAATATAGTGAAATGGAGTGATTAGGAAAATATATTACTCATAGAAACTATGAACTTTTCCTGTAACTTATTTATGGTTGGCAAATTGTCCAAAAACTTAATTAGACAAGCTGATGTTCTTGGAAGAAATCTCAGACTAGCTCATTACATTAACTCCATAAATTTGTTCTTTCAGAAATCCCCAAGTAGGCAACTAATCATACATAGAGTTTCTTGCTTTTTCTCATTCCTTAGTTTCAATTTTTGTCATTGGCTAGAATTTTATTTTTACTGCATACAAAAGTAATTGAGCCAGAAAAATTTATTTAGCTTATAAATCATCACTCCAAATCAGATGCAGATTTAGAGATAATTCCATTAACATTCTACTATGATTTCTCATCAGTATAAAAATGTGAATTTCATCTCCAAACCCTCTTTAATGAGAATAGAATTTGTTATAGTATTGTTATGTTCCGAGTACTGAGGGAAAGGATACTCATTCTAAAAATGTAACAAATCTTTTTTAAGATTGAAATTGGTTTGTTTCATTTTTAGTTCCTCTCAAGGTCATGGAACTACAGAAATGCTAATAGCACAACAGTAGTCACAGTGATTATTATGGGCAAACTTACAAGGAATAGTTGGCTTCCATTCTAACAACATGTAGGTAAATATACTGTAGACCACCTATAAATAACATTTTGCATGAGATAGATGGGGTACAGTATGGTCTTTGTTAGAATATCACATTTTAGCCCAATTAGTGTTTCATAAAATAAAACTAAGGGGAAAAGAAATTTAAAAAACATATTTTGATTATATATTCTTTTCCCTCCCTTACTAATGTGCTTTTAATCTATGTTCCAATATGTCCTATAATTAACAAATTTGGTTCTGTGTAGATTTTCCCCAAATTGCTTTCAGCTTTCTATTGACTGTGGCACAATTTTAGCTTATCCCACCTTATGCTGATTTTTTTCTTACTTGTTAAAATACTTCAAATGATTGATTAATGCAATGGAGAGTAGCTAGAACCTGTATTTAAGGTTTAAAAGATTATTGGACCCAGACATCCTGAGAATATTAAATATTTGAAGGAAAGTGGCTAGACAGGAACACTGAAATTACTTAAGAATTAGAATTTGTCAAAATCAAGCTCATGGCTCTGGACAGGGACATTCAAAACGTGTTTTAAAAGTAAATATTCCATCTGTGTAACATAAAATCCTCTGTGAAAACTCTAGAAAGAACTGCCTTAAGGTATGACTTAATTATTTAAGGCTTATTCCTTTTGAAGTCTAATTTGTACCGTTAAATGATATTAATAGTAAAAAATGGAAGTATATCATTAATGTGATAAAAAACAAAGTTAGCAGTATGTTCATGTATTATACTAACATGAAAATCAACTTTGGTTTATGCCAAAAGACTAAAATAATTGATAAAAATGAAAGAATGTTTGTATAAGCTCAGTATTGTAATGATTTGTTCTGGCTAAGAGATGGCTCAAAAATTACTTCAAGGACTTGGGTTATTGAAGGAGAGAACATGATGGTCATCCTCTTCTCCATTGGAGCTAGAATGAGAGTTCAACATGTGGTTTCCATTCACTCAGTAAAACTGTTTTCAAGCAAAGAATGTAGAAATAGTAAAACAAACTTTTGAGGAGGTTTAAACTGTATGTGTGTGTGTGGAATTTTGAGAGTAATGTAAATATACCATTGTAGACAAAGGTTTGCCTTGAAATAAATCTTTAAAAATTTTATCAAAGGGGCATGTTATTAATAATTTAGAGACCAAAAAACCCCTTAATGATCATATGGTCTTGGAGGTAAAAACATTAAAAATTAGACAGAAGATTAGATTAAAAATATATGCAGTAATGTTAGGTTCATTAAACTCACTGTCAATGATTTTAGGAAGACTATACATCTTGGATGCAGGAATATTACTTATAAGAATTTAAGCCAAAAAATACATCATAAGATGGAAAGAAATCTTATGCACCAATGCAGCATATAATGGCTTATGTGAATAAATCAAATATGGTATTTTGTTTCACAAAAAGTTTAGAATATGCCATTGTGCAAATGGCATTATAATTATGGAAAGGTGTACCCTCTCCTTTTCAACATTTCATGGTATAAAATAGCACATCAACTAGAATTACTCACAAGTTTATCAGTTATGTTAAAACCAAATGAACACTGGGTTAGAAAAAAATATTTTTAATAATAAAAGTATGCTTATGAGTTAAAAGATTGAGTTCTTTATGAGTCATTTAAAGTCAAATTGCGAAATGATATGTATACAGAAATTATGAAGTAAATAGGAAATTAGGAAAATAATTAAAACATTGAATTATGATGGCACCTGTGGGGAGTATGAATTGCCAAACAAGCTTGGTCCATTTGACAGAGTCCCCTTATATGGACTGAAGAGAAAGCCTTCTTATAGTTATTCAAATGAATACTTTAATTATTATTTTTGTTAAAGCATCATGCTATTACTGGTATGGAATGAAGAATCTATAAAGCATTTTGATTAAGCGCAGTAAAATTGTGTTTCTCCAGTTAATGTATGAACTGAATTAGAATTTATTGAAGATAAAAATGTCACTTTAGATATGTGATAACTCCTGCAGTCTCAAATGAATGGTAATATCTCAAATGGGTGATAAAAGATTAAGTCCATTTTAAATAATAACTCATGTAATTTAGAAAGCAATTGACTGGTGGAAAAGGGCTTTGTTTTTAATACTTCTGATTTTCCTATAAATGGAATAGAGTAGTGGTGCAAATACAGTCCTAAATAGTAAATAACTCTTTTGCTCAACAAATCTGTATTTTAATCTTCAATTAGTTATGATGTATAAGAGTAACTCTCAATCAAATTATCATGTTCAGGTCTATGGGTAAACCAAAGTGTCTTTTTCTGATACATCTAGGTATCTTTTTCTTACCTGATTTTTAATATTCCTAAACAAATTAATTTTAACAATCATCTAATTTTTAGATTTATGGAAGAATTTCCATGCTCTTGAATTCACCTCAGTATGAAAGTTCAGTACCAATAATCTTTTAAAAAATAAACTTTAATCTTTAAATGAGCTTTAGAGTTATATAAAAATTGAGAAGATAGTGCCAAGAGTTACCATATACCCTTCATCCATTTTTTCATATTATCCTGATATAGTACATTTGTTACTGTTAATAAACCTATATTAATAATTAAAATCTATCATTTATAGAGATTTACTCAGTCTTTACTTAATGTCCTTTTTCTATTGCAACACACAGGATCCCACAATATACTTAGTCGCTGTTGTCCCCTTAGTTTCTTCTTGGCTGTGCGAGTTTCTCAGACTCCTTGTTTTCAATGACCTTGACAGTATGGACGTGTCCTGGGTAGGTTTTGTAGAATGCCCTTCTTTTGGAATTTGACTTATGTTTTTCTCATGAATAGTCTCCTTTGTTCTCACTTTTCGTCTGTCTCCGTTCTCCCTTCATAGCAATCACAAATCTTTGCTATCTATCAGCAGTCCCCAACATTTTTGGCACGAGGGACTGATTTCCTGGAAGACAATTTTTCCACAGACTGGGGGTGGTGGTGGTGGTTTCTGCACATTACATTTATTGTGCACTTTATTTCTATTATTATTACATTGTAATATATAATGAAATAATTATACAACTCACCATAGTGCAGAATCAGTGGGAGCCCTGAGCTTGTTTTCCTGCAACTAGACATTCCCAACTGGGGATGATGGGAGGCAGAGACAGATCTGACAGGAGGCGGAGGTCCGGTGGTGATGCGAGAGATAGGGAGCGGCTGTAAATACAGATGAAGCTTCATTCCCTCACCAACTGCTCACCTCCAGCTGTTCAGCCTGGTTCCTAACAGGCCACAGACAGGTACTGGTCCCTTGCTGGGGGTTTGGGGATTGCAGCTATGTGTGATTAGGCTCTTCAGAAGGATTTCATCACTGTCAAGCTTGTGCTATAATTCTTCCATGAGTGTAAGGAGATGGTTTCCTTCCTTAGAAGTGAACAGTGCCGTGTGTAACCAGCTCCTTATTGAGTGAGAATGGCCAGCACCTCTTGTCTACCTTGAGCACCCAGCTGTAGCAAATGCTATTGCCTCTATGGTGGATTTAACAGCTCCACCCTACAGGCTCTGCTGGAAGCCTATTTAAAGACATGGGGAAGAAGAATTTAAAGTAATATAAAACAAAGCTACTTAAAGTCATAAAAAGTAAAAAAGTAAACAGTATTTTAACTTTTTTCATCACATGGTTGGAAACACTTCCAGTAGGTGGCAAAATTTGCATTGTCACTCCCTATATTCACCAAAAGTCCATTTCTGACCAATATCATTTTCTCCTTTGAAAATTGTATGTTCACATGCAAAGACAATGAACCTACACACTGACCTTATGCTTTTCACAAAAATTAACTCAAAATGGATCATAGACAAAAATTTAAGGTGAAAAAATATAAAACTTCTAGGGAAAAAAACTAGGAAAGAATCTAGTGACCCTTGGTTTAGTGATGAGTTTTTAGATACAACATGAAAAGCATGATCTATAAGAGTTAAATTTGATAAGTTGGTTTTACTAAAATTAAAAATTTCTTCTTCATTGAAGACATAATTAAGGGAATCCTAAGATAAATCACAGATTGGGGGTAATATTTGCAAAACAAATACCTGACAAAGGATTTGTATCAAACATACACAAAGAACTCTTAAAATGTAATGGTGATAAAATATGCAACCCAATTAAAATTGGGGAAAGGATCTGAACAGACACTTCACCAAGGAATATATACATATGGCAAACAAGCATATAAAAGGATTTTCAACATCATTTGTCAGTAGGAAACTGCAAAATTTTTAAAAAGCTGATAATACCAATGCTCGTGAGTATGCAAAGCAACAGAAAGCCTAATTATTGCTGCTAGGAATGCCAAAACAATTCAGCCACTTTGGAAGACAGTTTGGCTGTTGTTACAAAGCGAAATACAGTCTTAAAATCCAGCAGTTGAGCTTTTAGTTATTTACTTAACTGATTCAAAAACTTATGTCCACACAAAAACCCTGCACCCGAATTTTTATAGCAGTTTTATTCATAATTGTCCCAAACTGGAAGCAACTAAGATGCCTTAAATAAGTGAATTGATTAACTCTCTGTAGTACACCCAAACAATGAATTATTATTCAGTAATATATTCCCTTAATATTTTGAAATAATAAAAAAGAAATATTATTCAGTAATAAAAAGAAATGTACCATCAAGCCACAAAAAGACATAAATGAATCTTATACTCATATTGCTAAATGAAAGCAGCCAGTCTGAAAGGCTAAATACAGTATGATTTCAATTATATGAAATTCTGGAAAAGGCAAAACTGCAGCAATCATAAAAAGAGAAGTGATTGCCAAGGTTTTGGAGGAGATAGGGAAGGCTGAATAGGTGAAACGTAGAGGATGTTTTTAGAGTGAGGAAGCTGCTAAGTATGATACTGTAATATTGGATAAATGGCACTGTGCATTTAGAACTTTATGGTACAAAGAACTTTATGTGTAGAACTTTATGGTACAAAGTGTAAACCTTAATGCATGCAAATTAAAAAAATCGTTTAGAAAGTCAGAGACTCCAGGATGGAATACAGAATGTGACAAAACAAAGCAATTTAACTGTATAAAATGTATGAAACAGCCCACTAAGGGCTGAAGGGGAAAGATGCTGACCTGAATAACTGTGGGTGGAAATGTAGTCTATAGAACTGAAGGCAAAAGAAACTGTACCTAAGCACTGTGCTCTAGTTGATGAAGTTGCTTCCTGTGGTGGTACAGGTTAATGTGCCTGATATTGCTAGTTATGTACACTATAATTGAACGATTAAATAAATATGAATAAATGGCAGGTGGTAGGAACCAGGTTTTTCAGTGTTGTAGTAAGAATTAAAGATAAGTGAAGGGAAGGTGCTAGGAATATTCATACCTCCATGTAGCAATGGATTAGAGTGAGAGATGTCCTATGAACTCATATTTAGGTGAGTATGAGTACAGGTGATTACATGCCAAAATATTTATGAATATATGCATATACACAGATCAGTATACACACATATATTTCATTGCTCTGTCAGTCAAGAAAGCGTGAAAGCAATGGCATTCTACCAACAGCAAGCACATTTGGCACCCAGATCGTGGTTTCTGAAATGATTTTCCAACAAAAGGACTCTTGGAGAAATGGGTGATTCCAGGGCTAGGGCAGGGAATATACAAGATGAGCTTGGAGCATATTGTAGTGCCAGAAAGTAAGGAAGTACTAAAAAAAATTTAAAAACTTATTACATTAATGGGAAATGTTAAAAAGACACAGAAACCAACTAAAAGAGCTCCAAGTGGCCAAATCTGGAACAATTTGAGCAAAAAAAAAAAAAAAAAAAAATGCATAAAGTGGTATTGGATTATAACCCAAAACATAAAGCAAATATTTGTGAGTACACAATGAGAGGGATAAAGGATATAATTAATTAATGAGAAAAAAGAGCCAAATATCTCTTGTAGAAGAATTCCAAGTAATTTATAAAGATACTCCACCCTCAGGGAGGTAGGCATAACTCCTCACTCCTTGAGTATGCGTTGCACACAGTGACTTCCTTCCAAAGACTGCAGTATGGGGAATGGGAAAGAAAGAATAGCTATGCAGTGAAAAAACCTGATAAACACTTCCTCTTGCCAGGCAATCAAGGTCAACATGAACCATGACAGGTCGTGTTGAGTGTGTACACTTGATATCGTGTGATGAATGGCACTTTATCTCGGTGGTATTCCTCCCCCCAAATCATAATGCTGGTCTAATCACAGCAAAAACAGCAGACGTATCTCAACACAGGAACACTCTACAAAATGCCTGATCAGTACTCCTCAAAACTGTCAAGATCACTGAAAACAAGAAAAGTCTGAGAAATTTTCACCACCAAGAGAAGCCTAAAGAGACATAACTACTAAATGTAATGTGGTATCCTGGATAAGATCCTGGAAATAAAAAGGACAATAGGTGAAAACTTGGCAAATCTGAATAATGTGCATACTTTAATTAATAATAATGTTCCAGTGTTGGTTCATTAATAGCAGCAAAAGTGCCATATTAACATAGGCTGTTAATAATAGAGAAAACCAAGTGTGGCGTATGGGAACTCTCAGTACTATCCTTTTGTGAAATCTAAAATTTTTCTTGAACGAAAAGTAAAAAAGAAGTATGTTAGGCTTTTTCAACTGATGTTCTTCACCTCTTTACCTCTTTTCCGTGTCCTCCCCTCTCCCTCTGTTGCATGCTGGTTGATTTTTATGATCTACAGCCCAATTCAGTAATTCTCTCTTCAACTCTGTGCAAAAATGCTATTAGATTCTAACTTTGGCTTAGTAGTTCTTATTACTAAACATAATAAATTCCTTTTCTTTTGCTTCTTTAAAAATGTGCCACTTTTCATCATTTTTAGTTTCTTGTGACATTGTTATGCTTATCTATTATTTATTCAAAAACAGTAAATATAGTCATTTAATAACGTGTTCTGAAAATTCTAATTGCTAATGTTTATGTAAATTTATTTCTATTGTCCATTTTTCTAGTGCTTTTGTTTTATAGTGCCTTGTTTCTTTGTATACTTGTTTTCTGACAGCTTACTGTGTGTTGTCATTCTTGAATAATTATGTGAGGGGAAGGGATTCTTTAAAGACTAGAATTAAGTGTCTTCCTTTGGAGTAAATGATCATTCCTTGACTACTCTTGGGATACTTTTATCCAGTTCATGGCTTGAGTTTGCCTGGATCATCCAGGTAATGTGAACCCAGTCTGCAAATTCACCCATAACTTCTCGGGCTGTTATTTCTCTTTCTTTTTCAGCATGTTTCCTTTAGTACCAATCCATTAAGTTATGTAATTGGGTGGATTTACTTGTGGTTTATCTTTAATCTAAATCATTTAGCACTTTGGAAATTCTTCTTAATGTGAAGAGGTTCTCTCATTAAATTCCTTATTTTGGGTGGCCGCTGAGCCCTATCTTCCATCTGTCTCACCTGATGAGGTTGTCAGACTGAAGCCTGATTTTCAGGGATCAGAAAATACTTCAGAACATAAGTGTCTTCAATATTTTGGTCATCTTCTTCCCTTTTTGTGTTTCTGACTTCCCTTACATTTTGAGCTGGCAGTAGTTTACTCTTTTGTTAGTGGGTTCTTGTTTTTGTGAAGATACTTTTAATATTTTATCTTGCACTTTAGTGTTCAGAGTAGAGCTATGGCTTGAATAACCTAGACTACAGTTAATGAAAAACAAGGACCCAAATTATTCTTTTAGTAAATATTTAAGTGCTTATTTTGTTCCCCAAACAATTTTATAATAGATGCTGGAGAGACAGCAATAAATAAGATAAGGAGCTCATATGTGATTATCAAAAATCAAAAATTCAAAAAATAAATAAAATAATAAGCAAACTTCAGACATCTGTGTTAAATGATATAAATCTTAGGAAATTGGAATTCAAGGTCATTTGATAAATGTCTGTAGATAGATGTGAGTTTGGGGAGCTAAGTACCCTTGGAATAGTTTTGAATAGCTCCAATGGAAGTTATTCAAAATGAATGACAGGATTTCCAAGCAATAATATGGATCAAGTTGAATTCAAGTGGTATTAGTTTAAAATGAATCCCATCAATATAACTGATAATTTTCCTATTGGTATTTGGCTAATTTACACACAAGAAGTAGAGAAAAACAGAAATTCATACCACTTTACATAATAGTAGGGCACATGCATTTCCTCATCCGAAACATATGCTGAGTGCAAATCTAGCTGCTAAAATATTTTTTTTACAATGTCACACATAAATGTAGTTTAAATCATATTATACCAAACAGTACTAAATTTTTATTTATTACTTTATTTACTTATTTAACCCAGATTGTCCTGGGCCTTCCTTGAATTCAAATGAAGATAAAATAATACTTATTAACTTTATTAATATTTTTAAAGAAACAACTTTTGGCTTTGTTGGTTTTTTTAATATTGTATTTTAGTTTTATTTCATTGATTTTTCTCTCTTATTTTTTATTATTTTCTTCTTTCTACTTTCTTTTTTCTTTTATTAATGTGGAATCTTAGATGATTGGTTTTCAGTCTCTTTCTTTCTTAATACATACATCAAAGGCTATAATTTTAATCTAAGAGTTTTAGCTCCATTCCACAAATGTTGATATGCGATATCTTCATTAAGTTAATAATATTTTCTAATTTTCTTGTGATTTCTTCTTTGACTGGTGGATTATTTAAAATTAGCTGCTTCATTGCTAACAATTGGTGATTTTCTAGTTATCTCTTCTCATTAATTTCTAGTTTAATTCCATTATTGGCAGAGTACATACCCTGAGTGAGAGCAATCCTTTGAAAGTTTTAATGCTTCTTTTATAATGTAGTGTATGGTTAATTTTGGTAAATATTCTATATGTAGATGAAAAAATATGTATTTTGTTGTTAGTGAAAGCAATGTTCTATGTATTTCAATTAACTTACATTTGTTAATCATGTTTTCTGTCCATATATATTTTTTATCTTCTTGTTCTATCAGCTTTTGAGAATGTTGTGTGCCAAAGTATCTTACTATGATTGTGGATTTTATCTACTCTTTCTTAATTTATCAGAATTATTTCATTATGTTATTGAGTACATATTGATTTCGAATTGTTATAATTTCCTGGTGGATTGATTGATGCTTACTTACATCATTTTGAAATATTCCTTTTTATCTTTAAAAATGCTTTCTGCATTAAAATATGCTTTGACGTTAGTATAAAATAGTATATTTCTTTTGGTTAATGTTGGCTTGGTATATATTTTCCATCCTTTTACTTTTAAATATTTTGTTTCCTTTATTAAAGATACATTTCTTGTAAGCAGTATTTATTTTTATTTTAAATACATTTTAATTTTTAAAAGCCTTAATTTGAATCATTTTTCATTTAGTACAGTTTTTTCTTAACAAAAATGTTTCATATTTTATTTGTCTGAAAATATCTTTATTTCACTTTTGTTTTTGAAGAACATTTTGTTGATTATGATATTCTAAGTTGTCAATTTTTTTTAGCATGGTAAACATAATATTCATGATATTTCACTGTATCCTGGCTTTCATATTTCTATTGAGAACTGAGCTCCAGTCTTACTGTTTCTTTGTTGAAAGTAATGTATCTTTTTTCTCTTTCTGCTTTTGAAATATCTCTTTCTGTCAGTAATGTATATCTATCTGCCTCTGTCTCTACCCTCCCAGAACACCACCCTCCTCTCAGCAATTTTATTATGATGTGCCAAGTAGGACTCTCTGTTCTTGTCCTGCTGAGGTTTATAGATGTTTACAGAGGAATCTGGGGTTGATATCTTTCATCAACTCAGAAAAAATCTGTCATTTTCTCTTCTTCAATCTATCATTAAATCCATTTTAGACACTGCTCATTTTAGTTTTGAATCTTTATTTGCTTCTCTTTCATTCTAATTTTCTGGTGAAATTCTCCATCTCTTTTACTTATTTCCTATACATTTTTCTATATTTTATTTGATATATTAAACATGGTTATTTTAATCTTCTTGTTGGCTAATTTCAGTATCTAAATCACCAGTAAGTCTGTTTCTATTATCTATTTTTGTTGTTGTTGGTTTTGATTATCTTGGTTTTATCTTTTGGCATGTAAAATTGTAAAGTCTCTAGATAATAGGAAACCCTCTGTTTTTTCTTAGATGATTATCTTAATCCAATCAGGGACTAGGTGAGTCCAGCCGGTATAGAAGTTTGAGAAAGGCTCAGTCTAGTTCTGGATCATCCTATGATTCTAGGCTGTATCTCTCCAGGATTTTCCACTGGGTAAGTGGTGTATTCAAAGAGTCCCTCCTGAGAAGGGTCTTGAATTCTATTCCTCAGTTTGCTTAACGGTTTTGCCTCCTACCTGCACTTCTAAATTTTGCAAGTGTCTTGAAGGCAAAATGGTATTTGTTTGATGAATCTCAAATCTCCAGTTTTGTCCCTCCAGCCTCATGGGACTGTCAAAAGCACAGATATTTCTCCAGAGTTGGTCCTCCTGCCAGGACAAGACCCACATGATCGGCCTCTCCTCTTGCACACAGAATCAGCAAATGTCCTCAGGGAAAAAAAATCTACAGGTCATCTGTTCACCTCTATTTTGTTCTTCATCTCTTTATCCTCCTTGCTTCAGTAGGTCTCTAATAACTTTAAAAAAATTATTTTATAGCGTATTTGGATTTTTAGGTATTCTCGGTAGAAGGGTTGTTCTATCACAAGCTATTCATATCCAAACAGAAGCTCATGATAACATTCAGACATTTATCATTTGTCAAGGATAATCATTTGTACCTGCTTAACTGGGCCTTTGAATAGGAAGCATATCAGAATCTACAAATTCTCATATGACAAGTGGTTGCCTTGTATCTCTTTCATTTGCTCCTTGTATTTTCTCTCACAATATAAAGTGTAGCCTCACAGTTGAATGGCAAGTGATAGGATTGTTTTAGTGTGCTTCAAATTCCGTGTACACGGTCACCACAGTGGAATTGGTATTATTAAATATGTTACGGTGAAGCCTGGATTACTGGTAATTTCATAATTATTAATGCAGATAATTGCTTATAATTTACTCAATAATTCAGTATTTTCTTGTACTGAGGATGAGGTTATTACGCTGGCCCAGTTTTGTAATTTTTAATTACTTATTTGAGAGCAACCCTCTACAAAGTCTTAAGGTTACCATTTTAATAGATTCTCACAATAACAAGTAACTGGTAACTAATTTAGGATATTCTGGCTAATTCCATTGAGCCTTTTAGTTTCTCCCTCTTACACCCTAAAGGTTGTTAACTATTCCTGCCGACTTCTAGACAGTATACCATGAATGCTTCCCAACGTGTTCTCTTAGCTACCATTTCTCAGCCACATCCAGTTGATGTGGTGCTGTCTCCCCAATATCTAGATGCAAAGGGCTCACCAGTGCCCCATCCTTGAGTTGCTTCCCTCTGTTGCTCTTGCTTCTTCTTGAGGATCCCGATGCATCCTGTCCCACCAGGATACCTCTCTACAGCCATGCTGAAGGGAAAGGAAACACCCCTTCCTTTTCAGCCCCTCTAACTTAATCCAGCTTGATTAGCTCTAAGGAGATTTTGTAAACAGAGGCCAACTTGCTTAGAGATAACCAAGGAGCCTTTATTTATAAAATATCACAAGGATTTTTTGTGACCGTTATTTCAATATGTTTCTGCTGACAGCCCTTTCTACAACTCAGAGTCTGCAAAGACTTGGCTTGAGAATCAGCCTCTGAAACAGAACACAAGGCCAACCTCCCATGCCCCCGCGACCAGTGTGAGTTTTCCTTCTGCCTGGTTCTTCCTCCAGAATGGAATATGTTTGAAGTTTTACTTTCTATGTTCACTACTTTTAAGAACTATTCTGGATCTCAGCAGGAATGCAACAGCTGCTAATAATTACTTGCAAATGCATGACATGTTTTCTGGCCATTTAAAAAAATTAATAAATCATTTTTGTACCTTGACTAGAATTGCAAAAATAAGGAAATAAGTAATGTCTGTAATTACTTATTTACCTAATAACGTTATTTATATAATAATATAATTTCAGTAATAAAACCAGACGAGTCTGATGCTAATTTATTTAAAAATTTCAACAATCTGGCCTCAGAGCTGATACCTGCAGGGTGAAATCCAATCCAGAGCATTTTATTTCTTGCCTCAACTTCCAAAATATCCACCGGTAATCATTTTTTGTCAAGATTGAAAATAGAAAAAGTTCATGATTAAAGAATTATGCATATTTTTTCTGAGGCCTAATAAGCTGCTTTGCTGTACGCCACTCTTCAAACCCCCTGCAGCTGCCTGCACCGTGTCACTAACTCAGTAGAGTTGCCTGAGCGCTTTCTGCCCTTGCCCTCTTCCCAATGTTTTGTCCCCCTCCACACAGCCCACAACCACTCCCAAAAGATAAAGATAGGGTCAGTGGCTAGTTTCCCTGCATTTTGTTTTATTTTTCACAGTATGGTTTTTAACAAGAGACTGCCCACATAAAAGCGCTCTCTTTTAAAAGTTATTTATTTTACCAAACATAGAGGTACAAAGCAAACTTGATAGCTTCTTCAGAAGTTAGGCAGACACAAGTTTTAAAGATGCTTTTTCTTAGTCTCTGAATTGTGGGTGATATTTGGGTAAAGATAAACATTAGGTTATTTTAGGCACAAATGGCCTGATGCTTGTGAGGGAGAGTTTCCGCAACAGGCCTAAAGAGCTTACTTTCTACTAACTTGGGCTTTTCTACGGGGCCACCAGTCTGTTGTTGGTTACATGAGGACTCAGGGAGCCTCCTGAATATATAAGCGGGTTGCCCAATTCCTGAAGTCAGCTGGGCAACAGAGATCACCTCTTAACTTTCTCTCAAGGGGGAAGGAGTTGGGGGTCATAGGCTTAAGTCGGGCAGCTGGTTGGGTGGTGACACAGTGTTTTGTCACTCACGCTGCTTTCTCTCTGAGAGCCAGGGAGGTGCCTGAGATCCTGTTTAGAAGTGTTGGAGGAAGCAGGCCACGAGGGTGCGGGAGGAGGATATCTCTAGGTAGTGTAATGCTAAATTAGACCATCTATCTATAAGTAAGTCAAGAAAATTTAGGTCCCAAGAATGGTGCAAGATATGTGAAATCCACACATAAAAAGGCACAGCTACTGTCTGTAACTAGAGATTTTTCTTCTCTATTTTAGAGAGGACAATCGGTCTTTAATTTCAAAGATGCTAATAACACAATCGTGATGACCATTAGCTTCTACCATGCATTTCTCCTTGTAATACACTTAGTACAAGGGAAAGTGAAAAAATGTGTTTTCTCTCTTCAAAGGATTCAGTATATACCTATGTGGATGCTTTTAATTTCCACGTATGTGTATCCAACTACCTCCTCAACATTCCTTACCCAGACTTTTCCACTCCCAGTCTCCTGCATCTAATTAAATCGTGCCGCCATCCACACAGGGGCTCCAGCCCCAACCCTGGGGGTCGCCCCGATCGGCTGTTTCACTGGCCCACCTCATATGTAATGTATCAGCCGGTTCTTCATCTCTGCCGGGGCGAAGGGCCCTGTGTCTCTGCCCCGTTCTCACTCTGTGCCGCTGCTGCTCCAGTCCAAAGGTTCACAAAGACCTGCCAGCTCAATTTCATCACTCTTCTACAGATCTCCTAGTTCTAATTCTTGTTTTTATACAATCTGAGATCTATTCAGGGGCCAGGGTTGTGTTTCACTGAATTTGGAAAAAAAACCAAACTCTTCACCACTGCCTTTCTTTCTCCCATGAGCTAGTCCCTACTCCCCTCTACAAATGAGCCTTAGTTCTGTTCCTCAATTCGACCAGCTCCAATCCCAGTTTAGGGCACTTATTCCTGCGCTTTCTCCTGAAATCTTCTCATACTTAATTTTTTGCATTTCATTCAGGTCTGTATCATAAGGTTCATGTTCTGCCTATTCCATCTAAATTGGCTCCCTGGTCACTGTCTATACTGTTACCATCTTTATAATTTCCATAAAAGTTATTATACTACAAATGATATATTTTATTTATTTGTTTGCTCATGTACTCATGCAAGCTCCATGAGAAGGCGGACCTTGTCTGTTTTGACCAATGCCCTGGCCATAGCACCTTGAAGAGTGGCTGGCACACAAGAGAGACTCAGTAAATGTTTGTTATATGAATAAATGAATGGAAAGTCTGTATACTTATCTGAAAGAGACTTAAATACATTGGAGGCATTGTATTTAAAAAATGTCAATTGTAACAAGAGGGCCTAGGACCACAGAAGAAAAAGATGTTTTTGGATTTTTAGATTAAGCAGGCAGGATTTAAGAAGAAAATATTTTTAAATCTTCGGTTTTAAAGATTTGAGGTGTAGGAACTGTTTATTCTCAACAAAAGGGAGCTTTTAATAGCTCCCACTTTCAAATTCATTGCTATCATTATTAGCAGTAAAATGGTACAAAGTGGAGAAGCAGGTGGTCTTAATTCTATCTGTAATACATCTCAACTATTAACCATTTGATGAAACAGGGAATCTGTGTGGTATTGACTGCACTTACCGCTAATAGATTTCATTTTTAATCTTCTCACAAAATGTAGTCAGCTCTGTCCTTGCTCATAAGGGTCATTCAGAAGGCTAGATTATAAAGGTACAGCTATTGCTTTGAACAACAATTGGGTGAGTCCTGATTCACTGTTGCCAGGGCTAGCAATTGAGCCACTGCCATTACATCTTCCATATGCAGCCAATGAAAGGTGAAAAGAAACAAACATGTTTCTGCTAGAGCACAGAGTTCCAAACTTTTCACTAAGCTTTTCTCTTAAGGGTCTGAGTCATAAGGCCTGTTCAAGTTCTCTTGATCATTTCCCCCCAGAGGTAACAGATGGGAGAAAGACAAGGATCTCTAGAAGAACAAAATTCAGAAGCAAATAACTTTGATGAAAAGAACAGCAGGCTGAGAAGATGAACTAGCATTTGAAGTCCTCCTACATGCCTAACTCTATATAAAATGGAATAGGTCATATTTCTACTTTCCCATGAAGAATGCTCTTTTATCTTGGGATGACAGACTTATACTCCTGAAAAATTAGCAAATAGCAATGTGTCAAATAGATAAAGGTCCCCAAATAATTATTAATAATTTTAAGCCTCTCCTGTTCAACTGTTCTATAGTCCTTTGCACAATCTCCTAGCTTTCCTAAAATTCTGTTCTGAGAATAGAAATCTCCCCTCTTTTTTGTTTCTTTTCTAAAATCAACCTTTCCTGCAAGGAGACCAAGGTTCCCTGATGGATGCTTTCCTTTTGTAAACTTTAAGTTTTAGGTGGAAAGGGGGAAAGACAGTGAATGTTTCTCTCTTTCCGGCCTGTCCTTCACATTTCATCTTCAACTTTTGCTTTCAGCAAGACCAAACATACATTTTTCTTTTTTGACAGTGAGATTTCATTACCCACAGGCTTTGAGTTAATTCTCATAATTGAAACTATTTTCACAGAGGGTCAAATTTGTATTAGGCAGAACTTTAAAAAAGGTCAAATTGTTTTCCCTCTGAAGTTAACAAACTTTTACCTTCTGTTAATTAAAAAAGGAAGCTAAGTCATTAAAATACAATCATAGCTCCTACCTTTCAACACCATATGCTTCTCTAAACCTTATCATGAACTATATCTTTATAAAAATATCACATTTTTCTCATTGAAGTGTTACGCAAATCAAAAGTTCTATTCCTCATGTAGGCGACTAACACCAAATTCTCTTTCCTTTTTCACAATTTCATGGATAGAGGTTATGTTCTTATTATAGATTTTAGCAACCTCAGTATTTCTTTATCTTTCCTTATTAATAAGTGGAGAATGTCACCTTTTCACTTAAGACAATCACTTTATAGCATCTCTTTAGTATATTTGAATTTCTAGCATCACTCCTCTTGCACCTTGAGGCCATTAAGTAAAATAAGGGTTACTTGGACATAAGAACTAATAGTCAATCAGCTAACCAAGAAGGTTACTAAGTGACTAACAGGTGGGTGGCATGGACACACGGGGCAAAGGGAAGATTCATGTCCGGGGCAGGATGGCACAAGATTTCATCCTGCTACTTAGAAGGGCATGCAATTTAAAACTTATGAATTGTTTATATGTCAAATTTTCTATTTAATATTTTAAGAGTGTTGTTGACTACTGGTAACAGAAACACAGAAAGCAAAACTACAGATAAGAGCAACTACTGTACTTATATTGTAAATATTATTAGAACCATTATAATAATATAAAACATTGAAGAAAAGTCCAATATCTACAAGTTGGACATATATGTACTTCAAGTATTGATTATTAAATATCTTTTCATAAATTTAACATGCACATATACAATTTAAATGTAAAATCATTATAGTATCATACTAATAATGAATATTGGTAAATTTATGAATATATATTGATTTTTTTTCTAGGTTTGCTTTTTTTTTTATTTCAGAATATTACAGGGGTACAAATGCTTTGGCTACATGTATTGCCTTTGCACTGCCTAAGTCAGAGCATGCCCCACACCTGTCAGGTGTGAGTTTACCCATATCCTCCTCCCCTCTCCCACCGGCCTGACATCAGATGCATGTTACTTCCATATGTGCCCATAAGTTTTGATCAATTAGTACCAATTTAATGGTGAGTACACATGGTGTTTGTTCTTCCATTCTTGTGATACTTAGAAGAATGGGCTCCAGCTCCATCCAGGATAATACAAGAGGTAGTTCACCATTTTTTATGGCTGAATATACTCCATGATATACATATGCTGCATTTTATTAATACACTCATGTATTGTTGGGCACTTGAGTTGTTTCCACATATTTGCAGTTGTGAATTATGCTGCTATAAACATTTGAGTGCAGGTGTCTCTTTTATAGAATGTCTTTTGTTTCTTTGGGTAGATGCCCAGTAATGGGATTGCTGTATCAAATGGTAGTTCTACTTTTAGTTCTTTGAGGTATCTCCATATTACTTCCCACAGAGGTTGTGCTAGTTTGCAGTTTCCTACCAGCAGTGTATGAGTGTTCCTATCTCTCCACATCCACACCAACATTTATTGTTTGGGACCTTTTGATAAAAGCCATTCTCACTGGAGTTAAGTGATGTCTTATTGTGGCTTTGATTTGCATTTTCCTGATGATGGGAGGTGTATAGCATTTTTTCATATGTTTGTTGGCCATTAGTCTATCTTTATTTAATATTAAAATAACACTAATTAGGTTAATTGTCTCATCAGAAATTACAATTTTCTTTTTATTTTTGATGGGTCAGTCCTCTTTGTAACTGCTCCAAAAGGTTTTTACCGAAAGATTGTCAGATTCTGAAGGTAGAGTGACATAGGGCAGATTTTTCCTGCTACTGTAAACAACTAGAAAACTGGAGAAAACACATGTAATAAGTTTTTGTACATTAGGAAATAGGCAGCACAGAATTCTGATATTTGAGATGAAGGAAATAAATTAAATGGGCCCTAGAATGGCTCTGGTGTTTTCTTGGAGGAATATTTCAGCTCAGTTCATGGAGAAGGATCCCAAGTAGAGGATGAGATTGGAGTTTAGGGAAGCTAAGGAGTCTAGAAGTCATGGAACAGACTTTCAAAGGGGATACTGTAATACATAGAAAAATAATATTTAGAAAGTGTTATGAGATTTCCCTAGAGCAGCAGTCCCCAAGCTCTTTGGCAGCAGGGAATAGTTTCATGGAAAATAATTTTTCCATGGGTAGGGGGGTGGGGTTGGGGGGGATGGTTTTCGAGATGATTAAGTGCATTATGTTATATTTATTGTTCACTTTATTTCTATTATTATTACATTGTAATATATAATTAAATAATTATACAACTCACCGTTATGCAGAATCAGTGGGAGCTCTGAGCTTGTTTTCCTACAACTAGATGGTCACATCTGAGGGTGATGGGGGACTGGCACTGGTCTGACAGGAGGTGGAACTCAGATGGTGATGTGAGCGATGGGGAGTGTCTGTATATACAGATAAAACTTCACCAGCTCGCAACTCACCCCCATCTCCTGCTGTGCGGCATGGTTCCTGACAAGCCGTGGACTGGTACTTGTATCAGTCTGCAGCCTGGGGTGTAGGGACTGGGACCGCAGCTGTAGAGTGTTTGCTTAATTCCAACATGTATGCACATAGAGTGAAATTATATGAAACTAGGTGAAAAATACCAGGGAGCTGCAAGTGGAGTAACTCCCACAGCTTGCAAAGGGTAGAGAAATAGTCGATCTCTCATCAGCTGGAGCACAGAGCTCTTTTGATCACTCAGGGAATTCAGTAAAGACTTCAAAATGGTCTAACTTTAATATGAGGGCTGAAAATTGCTTAGGGTAAAAGCTACTCTAGACGTGCCCTCACAAAGCTTAAAAAGTAGCCTCATGAGGATTGAGCTTACTGCGAGAAACAAAGCCTCCCAGAACAAGTACAGCAAACTCAAGTATGCCATAACAATGTAGAGAGTGTCTACTGAGAAATTATTAGATATGACAAGAAACAGAAAATGCATCTATGACTAAGAGAAAAATCAGCCAAGAAAAACAGGCCCAGAAATGATAAACATAATGGAATTGGCAGAAAAGGACTTTCAAAGAACTATCATATTCTGTATATAAGCAGGGATTTAAAGGAAAACATGAATATAATGAGGTGAGAAATGAATTATTTTTAAAAATACAAATAGAACTAGAGATCAGAAATACTGAAATGAGAAATACACTGAATGAAATTTACAGCAGAGTAAATACTACATAAAAAAGATAAATGAACTTGAAGACATAGTAGATAGAAACTACTTAAAATGAAGCATAGAAGAAAAAACAAAATTTAATAAAATGAATGGATCATCAGTGAACTGTGGAACATTGAATTATTTGTCAAGAGTGCTATTTGAGTTCCAAAAGGTTGAGAAAGTTTCAAAGAAAAAATATGAAGCAATAATAGCAAACAGATTCTAAATTTTTTTGTTTACAAATTGCAGCATTTTATTACATAAAATCAATACAACATTTTGTTTTGTTTGTTTTTCTCTTACTGCTTTCTATCAGAAGTAACATTTTTTTGTCTTTATTGAAGTGTAATTTACATATCATGTCTTTACTCCATTTTAAGTGTACAATTAAATGGTTATTAGTGAATTTTTAACACCCAGCACATCGTGGCAAATTATTTCATGTAAGTGATAAAGACTAAGACTTAAAGGCCGCTAGGAAAAGTAAACATTATACACAGAGAATGGCAACAGACATCTTGTCAGAAATTATGCAGCCAAAAGACATCCAAAGAACATCTTGAAAGTACTATAAAGACAAAATCCAATTTGTCAATTAGAATTTTATATCTACACAAAGGAATCAAGAGCATGAGAAATCATAATTATGTGAGCAACGTAAAAATGATTTTTCTCAGTTTTTAGATTTAAAAAAATTATTTGATCATTTAAACCAAAAATAGTAACAATGCCTTGTGAGGTTTATAAAATTTGTAGAAGTAAAACGTATGATGAAAATAGCACAAAGAACATGGAGGAGGAAATGTAAGTATACTGTTTTAAGGTTCTTATATTTAATGTAAAATATAATATTATTTGAAGGTAGATTAAATTAAGTAGAAGACGCATGTTGTAAATACTAGAGTCACTGAACAAAAAAATAAATAAAACAAGGTATAGATGATAGTGGAAATAGTGGAAAATAGTGGAAATAAAGTGAATACAAGCAAACACTCAATCCAAAAAAAAGGGAAGAAAAAGAGGAAAAGAAGAACAAAGGATATGACAAATAGAAGACAAAGAACAAGAAGGTAGAGTTAAACCCAAATATATTAATAATTACATTAAATTCTAATTAAAAGAATGAGGAGCTGGATAGAACATCAAGACCCAAATACATGCTGTCTACAACAAATCTATTTTAAAGATACAGTAAGGGTTGGGCACAATGGCTCATGTCTGCCATCATAGCACTTTAGGAGGCCCAGGTGGGAGGATGACTTGGAGCCAGGAGTTCAAGACCAGACTGGACAACACAGCCAGACCCTGCCTCTACAAATAAATGAAAAAAAATCAGCCAGGTGTGGTGATGCATGCCTGTAGTTCCAGCTACTCAGGCGGTTGAGACAGAAGGATTGTTTGAGCTTGGAAGTTAGAGGTTGCACTGAGCTGTGATCAGTCCACTGCACTCCAGTGTGGGTGAAAAAGTGAGACTGTGTCTCTAAAAAAATTAAAATTAAAATAAATGAATAAATAAATAGTAAGTTAAGGGGTGAAAGATGGAATAAGCTTTATCAGGCAAACTTACAAGACAACTGAAAAAGCTGTATCATGGATAAAATCTACTTCAGAACAAAGAATATTACTAGGCATAGAGGGATATTCCATAGTGAAAAGGGGTGAATTCAGCAAGACAATATAATAATCTTAAATGTGTATGTACCTAATATTATAATAGAGCTTCAAAATACCTGAAGCAAAAACTGACAGTTGTGAAAATGAATGAAAAAGTCTACAATCATAGTTGAAGATTTTAACTCTCCTCTCTCAGTAATTGACAGAAATATAGACCATTAAGAGGGATATGGAAGACTTGAACAACACTATTGGTAGACCATGGTCTAGGCCAAAAACTGGTCTAAGTAAATTTTAAAATATTGAAATAATAAAGATATTTATTGTGACCACAATGAAATTAAATTGGAACTCAATAACACATATATCTGTAAAATCCCCAATTACTTGCAAATCGAACAACACATTTCTAAATAACCCATGGATCAAAGAAAAAATTACAGAGGAGCTCAAACAATTTCAACTAACTAAAAATGAAAACACAAAATATTCTAATTTGTGGAATGCTGCTAAAGCAATGTTTAGTGTAAAATTTATAGCTTTAAAGGCTTATGTTAGGAAAAACAGTATACAAATAAATTATGTAGGCTTTCACCTTAAGAGTGTAGAAAATGATCACATTAGACCCAAAGTAAGTAGAAGGAAGGTAAAATTAATGATAAAAACAGAATCACTGAAATAGAAAATAGGCAAACAATAGAGAAAGTCAGTGGGTCCAAAGGTGGTTTTTCTGCATAGATGAAGAAGGCAGCTCCTAATCATAACTTTGGTGAAATACTAGGTCACTTGGGACCAGCCAAGCTGGTGAGAAAAAGGAAGGAGAGAAATGTGGCCCTGCTTTTGGGGAATGCTTTCCCTTTTCCAGCATGTTTTTCTACTTTTAGGCTACCAAGCGGTTTGTTGGAACGCTGTTAATAATAGTCTGAATCTCATTAAAGTAGATAATATCACCTCCAGGTAATTCTCACAGATCTTTTTACATAGGGATTTCCAAATATCATTCCCAGGTATGCAAATAAAGACACAAAACATTGATATAATTGAAACAGGGTCTATTGTTTACATAATGACAGAAGCTTAGAAATCTGAACTGTAATATTTGAAAGTCTGTCTAGATGGTCTATACATTTCTAACTCTATAATTTGATGACTATGTAAACTACCAAGTGGATTGTCAGATGGAGTAGGAATTTGAGTATTTAGAAGATGTGTATAAATTAAACTTAATGAGTTGAGTATTGAAGTGCAAAGTGATTGTTACTCCAACCCGATTATTTCAACCTCTTCACTTTCAAGTGAGCTTAAGATTCCTGTTAGGAAGCTGGGTGTGGTGGCGCATGCCTGTGGTACCAGCTACTAGGGAGGCTGGGGCAGGAGGATCCCTTGAGACCAGGAGTTGGAGGCTATAGTGTGCTATGATTGTGCCTATGAATAGACACTGCACTCCAGCCTGGACAACATAGTAAGATCCTGTCTCTTAAAAAAAAAAAAAGGAAAATAAATAAATAAATAAAGAAAGAAAGAAAGAAAAAAGATTTATATCATGTTCATAGAGAATTCAAGTGCCAAGTTTTCTAGAAAAGGTAATATCTTCATTCTGACTTTTATTCTTCCTAAACTATTTCATTTCCCTCTTTGATGTGCTAGTCAACAATTTATATTTCTTGTTCTTTCTTGGCTTTAATGATATCACTTTCATTTGGTTCCCTTTCTTGTGCTGAGATTGTGGCATTGGGATTTCTCTTGTTGACTTTCCATTCCTCCCTCCTTCCCTCCCTTTTGCAAAAGCAATGGAATATGAAAAAGTATAAATAGAAGGACCAGTGATGAATAATATCTGAAAATTACATTTTAGTCATCACCCATTTGGCCATTGTTTCCAGTGAATTTTCAAAAATGTTTTATAAACAAATGTCTTTAATATGTTTAAAATTTTAAAGGTGTTTTTCTTTGTCATACCATCTATGGTTGCAGAACTTAGAAAGGTGGTAGCTTTTGGATGTTTGGAAAATATTTAGTAGTATTCTTGTTGATCAGGAAACATTCTCAAGTAGTGTAATAAAGTCTTCAGAATTTTCTCATCATTTTCAAAGAAAGCGCAGTGACCACTCTAGCAAAGCATGTGTAAGAAGAATAAGCACTCATGGATAAATGTTACTAATAAATGTGGAGAAGATACCAAAACTGGAGGTATCATTGAAAACTATACTATTTGGGATAAAAATTTATGCAAGTCACAGAGTTAATTGTAAGCTTATGAAACTGACTACAAATCAATTTTTTGTAGTTTTATTTTTAAACAAATTACACTTTTAATTATTGTCTTATGTATTTTATATATGGGCCAATTTCTTCTCATTTTCTTGAAGAAATTCTTTAATATTTTCCATGTACTCTTCCTTATGAACTTCACAAATGTTCTCCTGTGTTTTAACAAGAATCCTTTTAAAATTCTGTGTAAAGCTTAATTCACTTTATAATTTGCTTTAAGAATAGATATTAAATTCTGTATTTCCCACTCAGCAGAAATCATACATCTTAAATATATTGTGAATTACTTTATGATGGCATGTATATTTCTGAAATTTATTCCTAAAATAGTGTTTATATTTTTATTACCATGAGTTGGTTATTTTGGTTTCCAATATATATTTCAGCCAAGTATGTAGAAAATGAAGAATATATTGACTTCTGTGCACTTGTCTGTAAATAGCTATATTATAACTATACATTCCCAACCCAACAGGACTAACTGGGTTAGCAGAGTCCCACACTCTGCTCTAATGTTTTATTTTGATTTTAAAATAAATACCTGTAGCTGCTTTTGATATATATTATGTCATCTGTTAAAGAATCTAATACTGTTTTTTCTTTTTCAAAATTTGGTGTTCTAATTTTTTCCTGATGAATGGCAATGTGAAGAATGAGTATCTTATTTTTTGAAAATGCCTTTAGAGTTTTTAATGTTGAGGTTTTTTGTTTAAAATAGATTTTCTTTAGTAAGAAAAAAATTCTCCCACACCCATGACAGTTTTAAAATTTGCAGTATGTATTAAAGTTATCATCAAAATACAGGAAGTTTTTAAAAATCTATCTTGTGTCTGTGATAACTATTTTAATAGCTCTCTTAATATTGCAGCATCTTTGTATTCCGGGGATAGAACTTCCTTCATCCATGACATAGCATTTGGTTGAAAGCAATTTGATGAGAAACAAATAGGTCATAATGAAATTTTCATAAAAATAAAATTGGCCTCAAAATAAATATGCCCCATCACTCTTGTTTTAAGCAGGTTCTCACTAGTGTCAGTGGTCAACTCTGGATCAATTTCAGTCAATTATTTTTAAAAAATGGCATTGGTTTGACATGAAGTGATAAAATATTTAGTATGTTTTCAGTTGAGAGTGATTAAAAGAAGAAATTGTTGATAAATTAATGGAAACATTTCTGAAGGAGAAGAGACATAATTCATTAAAAATTAATTGAATTTTAAAATACTTAAGAAATCTTAAAGTCTGGAATAACAAGAGCTTTCTATTCATAGATATTTTTTCCCCTTAACCCAGATTTATTTAGGTTTCACTATTTGTCCCAATTATTGTCCTTTATAACAAGGAAATCTTTGTTGAACTTAATTGTCATGCCTTTTTATTTTTTTAATTTTTTTCATCCCACTGCTCCTTTTTATTTATTTATTTTTCTTTTTTATTTAAGCATATTATGGGGGTACAAATGTTTAGGTTACATATATTGCCCTTGCCACACCAGAGTCACAGCTTCAAGTGTGTCCATCCCCCAGACGGTGCACACCACACCCATTAGGTGTGAATGTACCCATCTCCTCCTCACCCCCTCCCATCTGCCCGACACCCGATGAATGTTATTCCTATATGTGCACTCAGTTGATCAGTGAAGCCAATTTGATGGTGAGTACATGTGGTGCTTGTTTACCCATTCTTGCGATACTTCATTTAGTAGAATGGGCTCCAGCTCTATCCAGGATAATACAAGCGGTGCTAGATCACCATTGTTTTTTGTGGCTGAGTAGAACTCCATGGTATACATATCTACATTTTATTAATCCACTCATGTATCGATGGGCACTTGGATTGTTTCCACATCTTTGCAGTTGTGAATTGTCACAGATTTTAATCTCATTATCTCAATGCCCAAAAAATGAAGTGATCAAAACAAACAAAAAGAATACCAATTATATAACCCACTCTGAGCCTGTCATTATGAGCATATCCTTGCATATTTTTATAGATCTATCTCTTTCTAACACACATACAAATTGCTCTTAAATTTTATAAAGATGGAATGACTATCACGTATAGAACGTGGTTTATTTTCATTAGTATCTTTCCATAGCAATGGGAAACTTCTCCAAGTTCATTATCAATGATTACGTACAAGTTCACTCATCTATTGTATTCCAGTGGACCATCTTTTACTTAGTCTTTTACTATGGGACATTTTTTATTATTTCTAACTTTTCATTATTATAAACAGAACAAAGGAAAAAATGAATTTTAACAGTTGATTTCAAATAAGAATGAAATACATTTTGAACTGAAATAAAAAACACAAACAAAATTTCCCAATATTAAAACACGGAAAAATAAAAAGACTCAAAATAATTTTTAAAAATTCCCCCAGAGTGTACCAGTTACCAATACCAGCTGCTTGAAATACTCATTTACAAACAATTGTCATAACCAAATATATTTGAACAATTGACTTTGACTTTTTAATATTTAGTGTTTGTATCTAGAATTCTCTGTTTGCTATATTATCAATATTAATATGTTACATAGATATATCTCAATTTGATATTTTTAGTAAGCATAAGGTTTTTTATCATACTTTACTAATTGAATAAATTAAGTAGCTTCCCACTACATTTCTGTATATCTAAAATAAAGTATCTAACATGGAAACAATATATTCTGTGATATTTGAAATAATGCATTAGTAATTCCCTCAGTATTCAGTATATTTTAGATGGTGATTTTTGGGAAATGTTTCACAATTTCTCACATATAACATGCCTGTATAGATTTTTCAACTTGTGTAAACTTTTATAATTTTTTATAGAAATTCACCATTTGTTTTAAAATCAATTGGGAGCAGCAGTATATCATAATTCTTTAAAACATCCTATTTCCTTCTCCATTCTTATTTTAATTTTGATCTTTTTCCTATTAGATTTGCCTAAAATTTTAAATTTTATATGATTTTCAGGAAAATCAACTCTGAGCTTTGTCATTGACTTATTATTTTTCTATTGTCTAATTCATTTCATCCTCATGTAAACATCAGCATTTCTAGAAATAATGGCGTCTAGTCCCTATAGATTGCTGGAATTTTTTAATGATCCTTCAGTAGTCAGCCCGAATTTCTAAATTGTAAAGACTCCACACTCTGGCCAACTACACAAACACGCTGACATATGGAAGAGCCGGTAGCATAGAGGTAGCATAGCTAGGAAGCCTCTTTTGTGAAAAAAAAATTACTGGGCTTGTACCATACTCTGCAGAAATATATTTCTAAAATTTCTTCCACCTGTATCTCAGATGATCAGATCGGTAGTGATTTCATCCAAATGTGTTTCTAAATATTCTATGTCAGTGATCTTAAATTCTCCTCTGACATAATTGCTATTGCAGGAAGAGTGTCTATTGATTTTTGCATTTTGGGACATATGAAGTATTTGATTTTATTGTGCTGGATCTTGAGAAAACAATGTATACAATGTTTGGTGCTTTAAATCTGTTTATTTTTATTCTTGAAATAGTACGCTGTCAATGTCTGTGTGTTTTCTGTGGACATGACAGTTGGAACAGAGTGAGAGGAAGAGAGAGTTAATGATTTTTAAGGATCTACCACATAAAAATGCTTTCAATATTTATCTCATTTAATCCCCATAACAACGCAGTGAGGTAAGAGTTGTTAGCTACACTTTTTTCCCAGTGGAAAAATAGACCTGTTTGATCCCATCTTGAGTACGTGATAGTACTGGGACTTAGGACGGGGTGTGTGTGACGCCAAAGGCCGCTGCCCTTTTTACAAGATTACAGTGTCTTTCAGGGAGATGTAATTCTTATTAGGGGTGTATAGGGTTTGATATATATCTAATTGTTGTGCATTCACTGTATTATTCATTTCTTTGCTGTCCTTATTCAATTTTTAATGGGGATTTACCCAGGATAATTGGATGCTGTAATTTAATAGTGGATTTTTAGAAATGTGCATTCCCAAGGTATCAATCTCATCCAGCACAGTTAGTGGCTTCAACAACTACCTCCTCCTGCTGTCAGCTTCCAAACTCTTACTTGAGCTCCAGACTTGAGCTCAGCAAATATGTTTTTAAAAGCTCAGATTAAGTGTTTTATCATATTATATTGGTTATTAAGGATGATTAATAAGCATTTACTACAGAGCATTTGGAAAACAATGAAAAATATAATGAAAATCTCTAATTCTGCAAGGTGAGATAATCACTAATATTTTTATGAAGTTTTTTGCTGTCCAATTTTTTTGTCTTTTTGTGTGCACACACATATATATTTTATTTATCAGTTTGAATCAAACCAATTATAACTTCCTTTTTTTACTTAACAACACAAATGTGAAAATTTTCATGTTATCAAATATTATTTGAGAATGTGGTTATTTATTAGCTTCATTGTATTGTGTTATGTGTATATATTATAGTGTAACAATTCCATATTGTTGGGTATTCAGGACTACAATTATATGTAATTTTTATGCAAGTCAGGGGTGGATATTGGTGTAAATTTGAATTGCACCTAGTTATATAACAAATGATTTTTTTTTATTTCAAAATATTCAGGAGGTACAAATGTTTTTGGTTACATGGATCACTTTTATAATGCTTCAGTCATAGCTGTAGGTGTACACATCAGCCAAAAAGTGTTTATTGTACCCATTAGGTAGGTTTTTATCCTTCTCTTTCTCTCCCCTCTCCCGTGATTGATTTCCACTGAGTTTCACTTCCCTCTATGCACATGTGTGCTCATTGGTTAGTTCCAATTTAATAATTAGCACATGTGTATTTGATTTTCAAATCTTGAGATACTTCACTTAGGAGAATAGTCTCCAGTTCCATCTTAAATGTTGCAAAAGGCATTAATTAATTCATCCTTTTTTATGGCTGAGTAGTGCTCCATGGTATACATATACCACATTTTATTAATCCACTCATGAATTGATGGGCACTTGGGCTGATTTCACATCTTTGCAATTGTGAATTGTGCTGCAATAAACATTTGAGTGCAGGTATCTTTTTGATAGAATTCTTTTCCTTTGGGTAGATACCCATTAGTGGGATTGCTGGATCAAATAGTAGGTCTACTTTTAGGTCTTTGAGGAATCTCCATACTGTTTTCCATAGAGATTGTACTAATTTTCAGTCCCACACACAGTGTATAAAAATTCCTTTATCTCTGCATCCATGCCAGCATCTATTGTTTTTGGACTTTTTAATAAAAGCCATTCCAACAGGGGTAAGGTGATATCTTGAGATGTAATGGAACAAAATAGAGAATCCAGATGTAAAAACCTACCTACAGCCAACTGATCTTTGAGAAAGCAGACAACAACGTACACTGGGGGAAAGAAACCCGATTCAATAAACAGTGCTGGGAAAATTGGATAGCCACGTGCAGAAGAATGAACCTGGACCCCCATCTTTCACCACTCAAAAAAATCAATTCAAGGTGGATAAAAGACTTCAATGTAAGGCATGAAACCATAAAAATTCTAGAGGAAAATATAAACTCTTCTAGATGTCAACCTAGACAAAGAATTTATGAATAAGACCCCAATGGCAATCATGGCAACAACAAAAATAAATGGGATTTGATTAAACTAAAAAGTTTCTGCACAGTTAAGGAAATAATCAACAGAGCAAATAGACAACCTACAGAATGGGAGAAAATATTAGCAAGCTATACATCTGATAAAGGTCTAATAACCAGAATTTATGAAGGTCTCGAGCAAATCAGCAAGGAAAAAACAAACAACCCCATTAAATGTGGGCAAAAGACGTATTACAGAAGCTTTAAAAAAGAAGACAGACAAAGGGTTTGCAGGTGTTCGGTTTTGGTAGATACAACCAGTTTTTTTCAAAGTGTGTGACAGTTTCAGTTCCACTCCTTCCTTGTCCACACTTGGTATTGTCTGCATTTTTATTATAGCCATCCTGGTTAGTGTGTGGTGGTATCTCACTGTGGTTTTTTTTTTTTTTACATGCAAATTCTTTGACCCAGCACTTTCTCTTCTGTGTACACCCAACAGAAACACCTATGTCCACCTGAAAGACAGGTGACATGACCGTCACAGCAGCAGTGTTTGTAATGGCCAAAATATGGAGCAAAATAGTAAAATGGATAAAATGTGGTATGTTCATACATGCACTACACAGTATATGAAACGTATGCTCTGCAACCCCCTGCAATGATATTAAAAAAAAAAAAAGAAGACAGACATATGGCCAATAAACATATGAAAAAATGCTCAACGTCTCTAATTATGAGGGAAATGCAAATTAAAACCACAATGATATTACTTTTAATACAATTTTATCATGCAGGGTGGCCTTGGAATTGAGCAGTAAGAACTAATGGTGGTGAAATATGCATCCCATCTTTGACAATTTCACCTTCAACAATTTCTATTAATGGTACAGTCCACTGCAGGCTGGATTTCATCATGAACTATCTCCCCTGCAACATCCCAAACCTTCCTCTCCACAAAGCTTGCATTCTTTAATTAGTCTTTCTAGCTGGTGGTCTAATGCTGCCAACATTTTTCTGTGCTAATGATGACAGATATAAGAACTAAAGTGACCCTTCTAGATAATAATCTATGGGCAGGTGAACTTAAAGCACACTTTAAATAGAATTAAATGTTGTAGTATAAGTCTTGAGGAGACCATTCATTACTAATAATTTTTCTGTTCTTGGCATCCCCAGAATTTCTTCCTACATTTTCTTGAATCTGTTATCTGTACATTTTTGCTTTCCTGTAAGTGGTTTGTAAAATAAAGAGAACATTTACTTTCCTTTTCCAAAGTCATTTACTTTGACTACGTTATAATAGCTTCTAAATAGGAAGGTTGTGAGAAAATGTTCACATATAATGTGAAGCTATTGAATTTTTTCATAAAAGACGAGAAAAAGCAAAAAAAAAAAAATCTCATTTCACCTAATGCATTTCACAGATTGCCATAAACTAAGACTCCTTATCATTGGGAAGAAAATGCTGCTTTTCTTCAATAGGAAACAAACACATTTGCATCATAACAGGAATGGGAAAGTTGTAAATAGAAGGGTCAATTTTGTTTGTGGCTATGCAGACTGAGCTGACTGTCACAGCCCTCAGAGACATTTGGGGAAGATTTTTACACAAAAGGTGAGAATCTAATAATTTATTCATTAGAATCTATGATTACTTCCCATACATAAATAAGAATAAGCACATTTTTTAAAGTACCAGAATCTGAATGACTTCAGGTCTTCTAGGGCAACTTCATCATCTATCTTGATGATTCTTTTAAAACTCTGGTTTCACATCTTGTTTGCAGAACTTCCGTACTCATGTACCTTTAGTCAATATGGCCATTCCAAATCTCTTTGATTTATTCTATCTCTAATATCAGGGATACAGAAATTTCTGTCCCAGCATTTAATAACTTCCATCCTGTCCTAGAGAAGCCAATCTTATGTCCGCGGTGCCATCGAATCCTGGCACAGTGCCGCGTTTTTCATGTCCACTGTCACTTTCCCGGTCTGTTTCCAGTCTGAATTGTTGAGTGCTTTATCTCTTTGACTTCCTGCCATTCCTTCCTTCTATTAGCTTAATTAATTTAATCTCAATTAATCCCCAGATTCTGATTCCCACTGCTACTCTTAATCCCCCGTAATTGCGGCGAGTCGATAAAGTTATGTTGTTGAGTGAATCTGTTACGCATCCACGCCATTTAGCCTCACTGTGGCTCTCACTAATGCTGTGAATTTTTTTAAAATAATTTTTTGAGAACTTCTATCCTCAGTATCTGCAGTGAATGCAGCAGATCTTTTGAGCTTTTTTCAAGTTACCAACTTGACTCCAACTCCCTGGTTCTGAACAGATACCTTCTAAACTAACCAGGATACAGGGTGGTCTGGTCTGAGCGCTGCCATTCCACCCTTTTGTACGATCACTCTGGCGTGCTTCTTTATTTCCCAAATTTGAGGAAGAGTTCCTTACTGCGGTGGTTCTCAGACTCTAGTAAATCACAGAGCCATCTGAAAAACTTAAAAATGGAAGTTTCCTGCATTTACCTTAAGGACAATGATGAAGCAGGTTTGTAAGGGGCCCAGGGACCTGAATCTATGAGTGCTCCACAAAGTACTTACAAAAGAACCACAGGCTCTCTCTGGGAAACGCTGCCTTGGGGCCACGTGGTCTTGAATCTCATCTCTCCTACTAGAACTGCTGGTATAAGTCAGGGTACCCAGTTAAATTTGAATTTCAGATAAACAAGAAATAAATTTTTAGTATATGTATATCCTAAATATTATAAGAGATATACTTATGCTAAAAAATATTTATTTGCTATTCAAATTTACTGGGCATCCTATAGTTTTATTTCCTAAACCTGAGACCCTACTCCTTACCATACCCAAGGCTTTGCTTCACCTCTCCTATTTGCTTTTTTTTTTTTTTTTGTCTCTGATGGCTGTTGATATATGACTCCTGGCCATCTGCCTACAAGTGTGCTTAAGGCGCCTATACGTGAAGCCTCAGCTTCACTCCATATGCAGGACTACACTGACTGTGGACTGTGTTCCCACAGGTATTTCTCTTCCTATTTCTCCAGGCCTTATCTGACTATGATGACTCATCATTCCCTTTATTTCTGCTATGCCTCTCGTGTAGGTCAACCTTCTTTCTCACACTCTAGACTTATTCAACTTTTCCTTTAATGCTCAACTCAGGCCCTTTGTATACCTCCCTCATTGCCGCTACTTCCCTCTCTGAAAACAATGTACATATAGGCATGATTTCCACACTAGGCTGCAAGCTAGTTCCTTGGACACTGGAACTATACCCCCAGTGCCCAGCACAATGCCAAGCAGCTACCCAATCAGGGTCTCTGAATGACTCTATAAAGGTAGACCCACCTTCTGTGTTAATCATTCTCTGTTCTTTCATCTGATCATTGCCCCCTTCCTTGCCTTGGCTTATAAGGATTTATGTACTTATTTTACTCACCATCTCCCAGTTCTTACTTTTTAATGGTAAGGATCAAGCCTCATTGACTCTGGTATCCATCTCCATATGTAAGTCACTGTATTACAGCATATAGATCCTTTACAGCAGAACTACCCAAACTGTTGCCATGCTATGCTGGCATTCCATGAATAGCCACGCGTATGCCAAAAAATGGATTTCCAGCAGCCTGGGACAGTCACCTCCAGCCACCAGCAGGCCATTTCCCCCAGTGTGTCAACCAAACACATTTTCTATATGTGCTATCATGTGGAAAGATTAAGAATCACTGCTTTGTGGGAATCAGTTGAATAAATGGGTAGATAACTTCTATTACCTAATATTTAATCTTGAATGACTTGCTTAACTTCTCTGCCAGTTTCCTTGAAGAATTTTTCCAAAGTTGAGTGGATATTATTCATAACAACTCTTAGCTTTGTTTCATTATTATAATGACAATGATGATTGTGCAAGGAAGTGTGGTAAGGATTATAGATGACACAGAAGAAGTTAGGTACTCTGTCCTTAAAGAGATGTCAGTATAGCTAGGGAGACAAACACATACATAGAAGAAGAGCGGTCTATATGGTAAGTGCCAAATGCATCCTTCAGAGACAACGTGAGAGGGTTCTGGTGTGTGGTGGTTAAGGAGATGGGTAGGAGCTTGGTTGCAAAAGATGGCAAGGAGTCTGGTAGGTAACAAGGGACCTTGTTGACACACTTACTCTTCTAAGAAATTACTCAATTTTAAGAAGGAAAGCAACATTACAAACTGTTTTGCACTTTCTAGTTAGAATCACCAGCAAGTGGCAAATTCCAAATGTGAATTACTTGCAAGTTTTTTTTTTAAAGCCAGTCAAATTTAGCAGTGGGAGATTACTTGAAGTTTTTAACACATCATTTGGAAATATTTTAATGACGATTCCTCTTCTTTTTAATGATTGAGAAATAAGAAAGGCATCCATAAATGTAATTTCTGTGTCTTTCTCTGTTCCGGGTGGGGTGATGCTGTTTTGTCGCCTTCATTTGCTATCATCGTTCTTTCTCTCTCTCTTCTTGCTCCTTTCTCTCTTTGTTTATGATCAGAATAACTTTAGGTGAAGAAGGAAGATGACTATCAGTCAGGATTCTCAGTGCAGGGGCAGGGGACCCCTCTGTGATCTCAGCCAGTTGCGGTTTTTGATCCGCCATAACAAAGAGGAGGCAAAGGGGAAACGGGAGCCCTGAGATCAGTCTGCACAGCCACTCAGCCCGCGGGCTCCTCTCCGCCCAGTGCTTAGTCAGGATTCAGAACTCAGAAAAGTCAGCTAAAGGACTGGAAAGCAGTGCCCACCTTTAAGAAGTTTCCTAAATTGGTCTCATCAGCAACAGCTTTAATGTGATGCTGGGAATACATTTCCTTTTAAGAAACATTTGCTACACTGGCTGCTCTGACTTGTGGTTTATCTTAAAATGAGTCAACCTCACTGATACCTTACAAAACACTTCAGTGTTACAGAATTAGCTCTCATCTCTAACCTGAGTACACAACATTGGTTTCCTGTAAATTACTACATAAGCTCTAAGCCGTTTAGAACACAGGGCACTTGATTCTTTCCAGGCACAATCAGTGGAATGCCATTTTTCCTCCATGTGGTAGATACCATCAAGATTTTGTTCTCCCTGCATGATGCTTCATTACACGTTGTTGTACTAATACAAGTATTACAATAATGAAAGAAATTTTTAGTATTAAGGAGAATTTTTTTCTACTTAGTAGGAGGACCAATATCCTTATTAGGCAACTGATTTATGTGGAAAATGTTCACTGGAGTCCTTAACACATCAAGGAATGTTGAGGTCTAGGAGGTTTTCATGAAATTGTTTAGAATAAAAAAAAAAGTTGTCTTCATTTCTCTCTGAACCTTTCCTTAGTGACTTACTTTCAGAATCTTGTCTCGTGTGGTCAGAATCTAGTCCAGGTTTTTCAACACATCATTCCCATTGCCCAAGAGTGTTCAGTACATAGAAGGTCAGGATGCGTGTTGACTGACTATGTGCTGCACTTGGAGATACCACTGTGCTGCACTCAGAGATCCTACTGTCCTTCTTTGGCCTTTCTTTTGTTATCTCCACCCAAATTTATTCATCCTTTATTTGAATCCTATTTGTCATAGGCTGTGCTAAGTAATAATGAGTTAATTAAACAGATAAATGATTGAGATGATGTGTTAACACTATTTTTCTCTCTTAGACAATGTTAAGTCCAATTAAAATAATGACATATCAAATGATAGTCCTTTCAAAATGTTATTAATGGGGGGAATTTTAGGCTATGTGCAATCTATGGGAGAAAATACTTTCATTAATAATAACTGTTTACATGAATTGATTAGATAATTCTTTTGGCATTTCATAAATGACACGGTGCAGGCAGCACATTGCATGGAAGCTGAGACTTGGAGGAATTGTGAACATGACTCAGATCAATTTCCTGGCCAATGTCAAATAGTGAATGTATATTCACAGATTATTAAATATTAGTGGCTATAATAAACATGACAATCAATTATTGTAATCACAACTAGATAGCTTAACCTAAATAGACCGGGAATACAGTTTTGAGATCAAATGGAAAAAGAAGAAATGTAGGTTATCTTAGTTTCACTATTATTGGTCAAACAATAGGAAACTTTACAGCTTTCAATAATCTGTGCTGACTGGGAGCAAAAAATGAAAAATACAGCAAAATAAGATTGGGAGTAATTCAACAATTTACTTAAGAACGAGACATCTGTAGTCTACTCATTCTAATTATTATTAGAACAGTGTGCATTGCTTTTGTCTCTTTTCCTTTCTTTCTCACCAGTCATTCAATTTTGGTGATATTTCATATGAATACTGTAATTATCAAAACCTTCCATTTGGAGGGAGGTATAATTCTACCTGGAAATGGGATCATCTGTTGATATTTTGTCAAGATGAAGGCAGTCTCTATGTCTGTGACCGTAGACCTCATCCTATAGCTACCTACTCTCACCTTGCTCACCTTTCCTTAGCCTTCTCTTTGCCTTTGGAGAGTGTTCCAGTGGTGGACTTTGCTATGTTAAAGCAGAATACAAGTGACTTGGGTTATAGGTATGTAGGCTGAGACTAACATGTATACCTTTTTGTCTCTTCTTGTCACTTTCTGAAGCAAAGATGCACAATGCACATTTGTTTATTTTACATGTGTGGATTCATATGCATATACCAACACTGACACTCATTCACAAGTATAACTTATCATAACAATATATGAAGATAGTTTCTGCCATCGTTGAAAATTTCCTAGGCTATCTCCACAGATACATCACACATTTATGAACCAAAACAACAGAGATGTAAAGGCTATACACATGCATATTCCTCAATTAATAATAATTTACTTATCATACTGCAGAACCTAGAATTTTAAAAATCGTAATAAATTTGCTTTAAGGAATAGTAGATTCCTCATGGACACAAAGGACCTGGACATTCCATATAACCATTTTGTATTTTTTAGTTAATTTAAAAGCTGCCACTAAATAAAGTAAGTTATTCTCCTCCCTTTTTGTATCTAAACAAACTCTTCCAACCTGTCAGGTTTGACCTTCCCAGAATTGCTCCTCCACACAAACTGATGGCCTCCACCTCCAGGCCAACTGTACTCATATTTAGAGGCAGTTCTTGCCAAAGAAGACTGCATGTATCTCAAAATCTTTTTCCAGGGCAATTAGAATTTTTGCTTCCATAAATTTGGTAAGCCTTGTGTGGAGTGCAAAGCCCCTTCCTGCTTCACGGAGTCCCAACACTTCTTCCTCTCACCATTGCTACTGCAGAGCATGGAAGCTGGTCCTTCTCAGCTGGTCTCTTGATTCCTCCAATTCCTAGAGGTTCCTGAGAACAGCATGCATGCAATCCAGTTCTATTTGTCTTGGTCCTTGTCAACACCGTTCTACAAGGGATCAAATCTGTCCTTCACATCCATCATGCTACTGGTCCCAGGACCTTGTTTCAAATGAGTTGATCACCCAGAACAAGGAGCATATCTGTTGACAGACATCGAGAGCCAAACCTCTGCGTGACCCGCCAGGTTGAACCCTACCAGGTTCACTGCAAACCTGGATGGTACCTGAAGTGGTCACATGATGATGGATGTCGTAGTTTAATTATGTGTCATCTCTGTTTTAAAAGTTAGCCCTAGAATCTGGGTAGCTTTATCCCCCACCCCCCACACCTGTATAGACAGTGGATACAAAATATTAGTTTTTTTATGCTGGCAGCTAAAGTTTCTCTTAAAAGAGGAATAGCTCTATTTATAAAAATCTTGATGTGTAATTTCAGATGTGGAAAGAAAGTTTAGAGCCTGAAAGTGTGAGCTAGAAGAGACAAAGAGCTGTACTCTTTTTCATAAGAAATGGGTATTGAGGATAGATAAGTTTTGGAGGAGGTTAAAGAAGAGAGAGTTCAGAAACATTGCTAGAGACTGGGATCTAAGAAAGGGGTGATTCAACAAATTCCTTGAGGGCAAGAAATGGGAAGATGGAGTTTAAGAACAGGAATTTCTAACATTTTACTTTAAATAGCTCACTATAATATTCAAAATATAGAAAATAAAATTTGGAGTAATTCAATAACTTCCTTCAGGGGAGTGTTTAGTCACTTATTTTAAGCATTATTAGATCTATAAGTGAACATTAGAATTGCTTGGTTTCTTTTCCTTGCTTTCTCTTTTTCATCCATTTTTGGTGATTTTTCAAAGAATGCAACACTTTCTGAAAATACCTGCTAAGAAGAGGGCATTGCGCTATCCTCCAATGGAATTGTTATGGGAAAGGCACCTCCTGTTGTGAATGCCACCCCTGAGGACCTTTAAAAGCCTTGGGGCAGGCTCTATTAAGCACTTATTGAAAACCACCGAACTGAGTTTGCTCTGAGTTCTTTTCCAGATTTGAAATTCTCCAACTATATGGAAGATTAATGCTGCTCATTTACAACTCATCTCTAATACAAAGGAATTACAATAAGCTGTAAAGGTGTCATTAGGCAAAATATTTGATTCATCAATTTCCATATTTTCAATATCAAAATGTTAGCATGTCCAATGGCATTACCTCCAAAACAACCCAGACTCTATTGCTTTTCCCCATATTTACTAATACATCTCTAATCAAAGCCTGGAATGCTGCAAAATGAAACACGTATAGAGCATTTAAGACAATGCCAGTTGTCCTCCCAGAAACTCTATAAAATGAGCATTATTGTTACTGCCAACTTACAAGTAATGAAAGAGGGGCACAAGAGGTTAAGCTACTTGTCACAGGCCACGTAGCTAATACATGAAAAAGCCATGATTCAAAGGGCTCCATAGTCTATGATCTCATCCCATGCCACCGAGCCAGGGTCTCTTACCTGGCCTCCCTGTTTCTGCTCTTGCCTGCCGACATTCCATTTTCCACACAGTAGCCAGAGTGGTTTTCTAAAAATGTAAATAAGATCCTATTATTTCTCTGCTTTAAATCAGTTAGTGGCTTCCCATTACACAGAGAATAAAATTGTATTCCTTCCATACTGTGGCTTAATAAAGCTCACAAGATATGCCCTGCCTCCTTCTTTATCGTCTCTTCTTCCCATAGTATAAACTGCACGGGTGCAGGGATGCTGCTGGTCTTGCTTAGTGCTGTGTCCCCAGCATGTTAGCGGCACCTATCACATAGCAGTATTAAAAGAGTAAAGGAACAGATAAGTAGACCATTCACATGGAAGGTAGGCAGATGGGGAGAGGAAACTCTTATTATATTTATTATGTGGGTCATTCTTCTGTCCTGATTCTTCTCCCGAAAACCCTGAGCCACATACCAAGGCAAGTCTCTTGTCATTTCCGGATTTGCCAGGCTCCATTACTCCTGTCTCAGAACTGCATTTACATTGGACCCAGAAAACATGTTCTGGCAAAGTCTATGTTCATACTTACACTGTTCAATAAATGCTTAGGGATCTTGTTGGGGGGGAGGGGATCTACCACCCTTCCTCTCATCTTTTAAACTAAATACTTTATAAATTCAAGCACCAATATTTGTTTAGGAAAAAATCCTTTTACATCATCAATGAATTTTTTTCTTGTGAACCACCACCAAACTATCAGAATATTCTGAAGAGAAGAATTTAATCTTCCTACTCTACTGATAGTAAGTAAGTACATTTTTTCTTGTCAATGACTTTTTCCTACCTCTCTTGGTAGATTTCTTGATATGCTAAAAATATTGAAAGTAAATATGTTTTTCTGTGCCAACATAAAAAAAATCCCTATTGTTAAAATGTCCATACTACCAGAAGCCAAATACAGATTCAATGCAATCCCTATCAAAATTCCAGTGGCATTTTTCACAGAAATAGAAAGCACAGTTCTAAAATTTGCACAGAAACATAAAAGACCCCAAATTGCCAAAGCAATATTGAGAAAGAAAAACAAAGTTGAAGGCATCATATTTTCTGATGTCAAATTATATTACAAAGCTTATAGCAATCAAAATAGTATGGTACTAGCATAAAAACAGATACACAGACCAATGGAATGGAATAGAGAACCCAGAAATAAACCCAATTATATATTGTGAACTAATTTTTGACAAGGCACCAAGAAGACACAATAGGGAAAAAATAGTCTCTTCAGTAAATGGTGCTGAGAAACCTGAATTTTCATATGCAGAAGAATAAAATTGCACCCTTATCTTATACTGTACACAAAAATCAACTCAAAGTAGGTAAAAAACATAGAAAGAAAGAACCCTAAACATAAGTCCTGAAACTATAAAACTCCCAGAAGAAAACATAGGAGAAAAACTCCTTAACAGTGGTCTTGGCAAGTAATTTTTGGATATAACACCAAAGGCTTAAGTTACAAAAGCAGAAATAAATAAATGGGATTACAATAAACTACAAAAAAGCAATTAAACAAATGAAAGATAGTCTATGGATTGAGAAATAATATTTACAAAGCATATATCTGGTAAGAAGTTAATATCCAAAATATATAAAGAACTCACACAACTTAATAGCAGAAAATGAATAACTCAATTGAAAATTGGACAAAGAATCTGAATAAACATTTCCCCAAAGACAAAAATGGACAAAAGGTGTACGAAAATCTGCTTTTCTCTGAACACACACACACACACACACACACACACACACACAACCCCTGCTTTTCTCTGAACATACACACACACACACACACACACACACACACAAAGATATTTTAAGAAGTGCTCAACATCACAAATTATCAGAGAAATGCAAATCAAAACCACAATGTGATATCCCTTCCCACCTATTAGAATGATTATTATCCAAAAGAAGAGAGATAACAAGTGTTGGCAGGGATGTAGAGAAAAGGGAACCCTTGTATATTATTGATGAAAATATAGATTGGTGCAGACATTGTGGAAAAGAGTATAGAAATTCTTAAAGAAATTAAAAATAGGCTGGGCATGGTGGCTCATGCCTATAATCCCAGAACTTTGGGAGGCAAAGGTGGGAAGATCACTTGAGGCCAGGAGTTCAAAACCAGCCTGGGCTACAAAGTGAGATCCTGTTCTCTACAAAAAGTAAAAAAGAAACATTAGCCAGATGTGGTGGCTAAAATGATAATCCATTTTTCCAGGTTGCCTGGCTGAAAAAGTTTGGAATGAACCTTCAGTCCTTTCTTTCTCTCACACCCCAATGCAATCCATCAGCAAATCATGTCGACCTTAGTTCCATAATATATCTTGAATCCAGCCATTTCTCATGACTTCCACATTTACCCACTTCATCACAACCACCATCCTACCACCAGATTATTGCAATAGCTTTCTTAATGGTCTCTGTATTTCTGCCTTGCCTCCCTGTAATCCAGTAATAATCCAGAAAAACCTAAATCAGATTACAACACTTCCTTGTTTATTCCTTTTGAATGGATTCCAAACTCTATGTCTTTATCCTTATATTATCTGTCACTTGGATAATTTTCTAATCTCATTTCCATCCTTTCTTTCCCTGCTTTCTGCTCTCCAACCATAATGGCTACCTTTTTGTTCTTTAAACACATAATATGCTCCTGTATCATGGCATTTGCTCTTGCCGTTCCTTCTGCCTGGAACCTTCTTTTCCCAGAGAAATTTCCAGATCATTTGCTCTCTCACTTTCTTTATATCTCTTTTTGAAAGAGTTTTGATCTGTGAAATATTGAGTTTTCTGACACATAACCACAGTATAGTTTCATTTATTTAGATCATCTTAAATTTCTCACCAATGCTTGATGGTTTTTACTGTATAAGTCTTACACATTTTTTGTCAAGTTTATCACTAAGTATTTCATATTTTTGATGTGATATTAGATAGTAGTTTTCTTGTGCTTATTATGTGATCGTACCAGTTGATGCAGAAAAATCATTTGAGAAAATTCTGTAACTATTCCTTATTCAAGTTCTCAGCACAGTAGGGATAGAAGAGAAAGTTCTCAACCTAATAAATGGCGTCTACAAAACCCTAAAACTAACAGTGTAGTTAATGGAAGAGGACTGACAGAAACAAGATTATTCAACACTATAGGGGAGGTCCTAGCCAGCATAGCAAGGCAAAACAGAGAAAAAAAAAAAGCATCAAGTTTGGAAAGCTAGAAGCAAAACTATCTTTATTCACAGATGAAATCATAGTTTTATGCAGAAAATCCAACTGAATCTACCAAAGACTAAAGCTAGCAAGTGAGGTTAGCAAGGTTGTAGGATATAAATACACAAAAATCAATTGTATTTCTAACAAAAAATGTGTAAGACCTGTGCACTAAAAAGTACAAAGCATTAGTGAGAAATTCTTTAGATAAAATACAAGCCCAACCAAGAACAATGGACAATAAAATTAAACATACCTTTTAATCACTTCAAAATATAAAATGCTTAGTGATAAATCCTTACTTTACTGAGATTAATCATACTTGGCTATGATAAATCATCTTTTTATATATTTTGGAGCCACTGTGCTAAAATTTTGTTTGGAATATTTGCATCTATGTTCACAAGGTCTTCTTGTGGTCTTCTTTTCTTAAAATATTTTTTGTTTGGTTTTGGATAATGCTGGCATCATTGAATGAACAGGAAATTATTTCCTCTTCTTCATTTTTCTGGAAGAATTTGTGTAAAATTACTATTACTTCTTCCTTAAAGCTGTGGTAGAATTCACCAGTAAACCCATTTGGACCTAGAGTTTTCTTTGTGGAATGGTTTTTAAGTGCAAACTGAATTTCTTCAATAGAAATAGGCCTATTCACGGTATCTGTTTCTTTTTGAGTGAGGTTTGATAGTTTGTATCTTTCAAAGAATTTTTTCATTGCTTTTAAGTTGTCAAATTATTTGGCATAACATTACTCATGATACTTCTTTATTATCCTGTTATTAACTGTGGAATCTGTACTTATAATACTTCTTTCATTCTTGTTATTGGTAATTTTTGTTGTCTTTTTTTTCTTTTAGTCTGGATATAATGTATCATTTTTCTGGTTTTTTTTTCTTTTCTTTCTTTCTTTCTTTTTTTTTTTCCTTTAGAGAGAGGATTTTGTTCTGTTACCTGGGTTAGAAGGCAGTGGTGTCGTCATAGCTCACTGCAACCTCAGACTCCTCCTGCCTCAGCCTTCTAAGTAGCTGGGACTACAAACACATGCCACCACACCTGGCTAATTTTCTGTTATTAATATTTTTAGAGATGGAGTCTCACTATGTTGCCCAGGCTGGTCTTGAACTCATAGTCTCAAGTGATCCTCTCACCATGGGCTCCCAAAGTGCTAGGATTATGGGTATGAGCCACTGCATCTGGCCTCTGAGTTTTTTAATAGCATTGACTTTTGAGGTTTTCTTTTTCTTAATTTATTCTTTATGTGGGTTTTTTGTTGCTGCTGCTGCTGTTGTTGTTTTTGAGGCAGGGTTTTGCTATGTTGCCTAGACTGGCCTTGAACTCCTGGGCTTCAGTGGCTCCACTATATCTTACCTGTACTGACCAAACCTGAATAAAAATTTTTATTGTAACTCTTTTGTAGCAGGGATTACAGGTGCACACCACAACACCCAGCTAATATTTGTTTTTATCTTTACTATTTTTTTATTATTTTAATATGCTTTTCTTTTTCAAATTTCTTAAGGTGGAAATTAAAATCATTGATTTGAGACTTTTCTTCCTTTCTACCATAAGTATTTAATGTTATATATTTCCTGTAAGTGCTGTTTCAGCAGTATTCCACAGATTTAAAAATACTGTGCTTTCATTTTCATTCAGTTCAAAATACTTTCTTGTTTCCTTTTGATTTATTTTTCTTTGATGCAAGGGTTATTGATAAGTGTTAGTTTTTAAATATTTTGAGATTTTCAGATATCCTTCTGTTAGTTATTTCTAATTTAATTCCACTGTGGTTAAGGAAAATGCTTTGTAAGACTTCAAGCTTTTTAAATATATTAAAACTTTTTTATGGTCAAAATATTTTTTATCTTGATAAATATTTTTTATATATTTTAAATAAATGCATATTCTCCTGCTTTAGGGTAGAGTCTTCTATAAATATCAATTAGATCAAGTCGATTAATAACGTTGTTCAAGTCTTCTATAGCCTGATATATTTTCGGTCTACATATACTATCAAATATTGAAAGTAGTGTTTTGAAATCTCTGACTATAATTGTGGATATGTCTCTTCATCCCTGCAGTTCTATCAGACATTTTCTTCATGGATTTTGGGTGCATGAATATTTAAAGTTGTTATGTAATCTTGATGAGAATACTCTGCTATTATGAAATGATCTTTATCCATGACGATATTCTTTCCTTTGAATTCTTCTTTGATATTAATAAAGCCACTCCAGTTTTTTTTTCTGATTAGTGTTATCATTGTTTCTTTTTCCATCCCTTTATTTTTTTAATTTTAAACTTACTGTTATCTTTATATTTAAATTGTGTTTCTTTTATGAGGCTTATGGTTGAGTCTTGCTTTTTATTCAATCTGACATTTGTCTTTGGGTTGGACTATTTAGATCATTTGATTTTATGTGATTATCGATATGGTTACATTTAAGTCTGTTATCATGCCATTTGTTTTCTATTTGCTCTATCTACTCTTTGATTTGTTTTTTTATTATTTTCTACTTTCTTTTATATTGAGTATTTTTTGTAATTTTTAATGATTTTTTTTATAATTTTTAGTTTTTTCTTTTGTTGGCTTATTATCCACAACTTTTTATTTTGTTATTTCAGTAGCTGCTTTAGAGTTTATAATATACAGGTTGAGTAACTCTTATCTGAACTGCTTGGGAACAGAAGCATTTGTATTTCTAATTTTTCTGAATTTTGGAATATTTGCATTATATATACTTACTGGTTGAGCATCCCAAATTTGGAAATCCAAAATCTGAAATGTTCCAATGTGCATTTTCTTTGAGCATCACGTTGGCACTCAAAAAGTTTTGAATTTTGGAGCATTTCATATTTTGGATTTTTGGATTTGGAATGCTCAGCTTGTATATCTTTAACTTACCACATTCTATTTTCAAAGTGTATTTAACGTATCACATACAGTAGAAGAGCCTTCCATTTTTCCCTTCCAGCCCTTTCTCCTATTGTTGTTATATCTTGTACTTTCCCATAAATTTAGACTCCACATTGCATTCTTATTATTTTTGTTTAAGCAGCCAATTCTTTTAAAAAAACATTTAACTATTTTTTAAAAATCTTACATGTTTAGTAAAATAATTACCATTTCTCTAGTTTTCATTCTTTTCTGTAGATCCATATTTCTATCTGATATAATTTGCCTTCTTCTTGAAGGACCTTAATATTTATTGTAGTACAGTTTTGCTCTAAAAGTTTTTATTTTGTGTTTGTTTTGGAAAGAAGTTTTTGTTGGGTATAGCATTATAGGTTGAGAGGTTGTTTTTCATTACTTTAAATATGTTGCTCAACTGTCTTGCTTTCATTACCTGTGATGAGAAATCTACTGTCATCCTTATCTTCTTTCTTGGCATGTGACATGTCTTTCTTTCTGGCCCATTATAAGATTTTTCTCCTTATCACTGGCTTTGAACAATTTGGTTATGAGTTGCCTTGGTGAAATTATCTTTATGTTTCTTATGCTTGAATTCACTGCTCTTCTTGGATATGCAGATTTATAGCTGTCATCATATTTAGAAAATTGCTGGCTATATTTTTCAAAAAATTGAGATTCCAAATACATGTATATTAGGCCATTTTGTTGTTCCACAGCTCATATATCTATTTAGATTGTAAAATTCTTCTTTTTATCTTTGTATTTAATTTTGGATAGTTTATATTGCTAAATTTTTAAGGTCAATAATCTTTTCTTTTGCAATATCTACTCTGTCATTAATCTCATCCATATATTTTTCATTCCAGACATTGAAGTTTTCGTCTCTAGAAATTTAATTTAGTTCTTTTTCTGATCTTACATGTCGCTACTTAATGTTTTGAACACTGAAAATTCAATATTTTAATGTACTTATTTGCTAATCTTAACATGTATGTAATCTTTTGGTTTTTTTGAATTAGTTATTTTCCCCCATAATATATTTTTCTGCTTGTTTGCATGCCGGGTAACTTTTCACTGGGTGCCAGATATTGTATATTTTATTCCTTTGAGTATTGAAAATTTTGAACTTCTTATAAATATTCTTGTGCTTAGTTTTCAGTCAATGTTAAGTTACTTGAAAGTAGTTTGATCCCTCAGGCCTTGCCTTCTAGATTAGGAGAGCCCAATGTAGTGCTTAGACTATGGCTAGTTATTTTCACTACTGAGGTTTTTCCACTACTCTCTGTGTACTTGACCCAGTGCCTCATTAACTGTGACTTTTTATGGTCTGGTTGGTGGGAACACTATGCTATGTGAGTGCTGATGGGTATGATCCTTTCAGGTAGTTCTGTCCCCAGCCTCAGGTAGTTTTATCACCTGCATGCAGTCAGTAGTACTCAAGGCAGGAGCATTATTTAAGGGGAATTTTTGGAGTTTTCACTCTGCAATGTCTCTCCTCTTCTGCACTCTGTTCTGAAAACTGTAAGTGCCTTGATTTTTTTGGACTTTGTCTGTGTTTTCTCAAAACAGGGAATCCCCTGGATTTCACCTGGGTTATGCCTCTTACCTGGAAACTCTCTTAAGGAAGGAACAATCATATGGCTTACCTTGTTTCTTCCCATTCCTCAGAGATCATTGCCCTTTATTTCTTGGTGTTCTGTGTCTTGAAAAGTGTTGTATCATATATTTTGTCCAGTTTTTTGATTGCTTCAGGTTAGTGTATCTACATAATTCCCATTACTCTGGTTTGGTTGAAAATACAAGTTTTTGTTGTTAAATAGAATTTTTTATTAGCTTTATTTCATTAGGGGCAGAAAGACCCAGTGAGTTCTGATTTTTATATATCCCAAGTCTTTCATCTTACTCTAGCTAGTAAATGGGTAATTTTTGGTGAATTTTTTTGTGGATATTTATAAAGAAGATGTATTATTCATTTGAAGGGTATTAAGTTTCTAATGTAAAGATATAGAGCTTGGCTATATTCTTATGAAATAAAATTAAGAAAAGTATATGTTTACAAAAATAGAATAGAACAGAAAAAAATAAAATGAGAAATGAAATTTTTCTTCTAGTTTAAAAATATATAACCAGGCCCTCTTCCAAAGTTAAGTATTTCTTACTTATTTTGTATAACTTTTATGAATTTACTAGAAAATGTCTATATATCTTTTTATCCAACCATATTGTACTTATTAACCTAGTTTCTTTGATTAAAGTAGCACATAAATGTTCTCTTTTGTGAATAAATGTGTGTAGCATATTCTATATTCAATGTTAATCATTAATTAAATTCTTTTAGAAATTTATTAATTATCAAATTGGGATTTTTTTCCCATTCCCTTTGTGATGTCAAGTAGATCCAGGTCCTAGGTTTGTGTTTTAAAATTAGGTATAATAAAAATATCTTGGAAATAGGCTCAAGGGACATAGGTTTTGGTCTTGACCACGCTTTTATAAGCTCTGTGCTATGTGCAAGTAATTTATCCTCTCTGAGTCTCAGTTTTCTCATCTGTCATTAAATTTTGCTGAATTAGATTATATTTAATATTAATTCCAATTACGAAGTTATATGTACATACTTACATCTCTTCTTTAGGGCATTATCAATACACAGAAGACTTCTGTTGGAAGCCTGGCCTGTCACTGGCAGGTGGTGAGGAGGGAACATCCACCTGACCCTCATATTCACCATGGTCTTACATTGGATATTTGATGTCATTGCCAAGTGATGATTTAAACATTATTGCAGAGAAACTCTGATATACATGAAAGAAAATGCTAACATGTAGCTTTATGCTCTCATCCCATTACTCGACCACCCCTTTTTTAGTAAGTTATAAAATATTTCTGTAACTATCCTGGGAAAAGCACATTTATATTGCATTGCATTTTTAAGTTAAAATGTTAATTTGTTAAGGGGAAATATTTAAATTATGCTACAACTTTTGTTAGTTCATTTTGAGATTTCTTTAATGTTTAATAAATTGTGAGAATAAAAATATGAGTGGTCTGATCCTCTCTTGACTTGAGGGTCTCTGGTGAAGCATATGTGTCATAAGGATGAAAGCTAATATGCAATATCTCAATTAAAGAGCTTAGACTGGCTCTCACAATGCTACCAGCTGAGGCCATATTTTGAGTTTGTTTTCCTTCTACTTATATGCACATATACATATGGTAGGCCTGAGATAATGAGATTCTTTTCAGCTTAAGCTGCCTGTAGTTAGACATATGAACAAAACACCTCCGTATAATTTGCCTTCCTTCATGGCATTTATATGCATAGATGTGTTTTGATTTGCCTTTGTGTAGCAAATACTATGTTACATGGGCCAAAAACATTTCACCATCAGAATTAGAGATTGTAAGCACAGCTGATTTTTAAGAATATTTTGGGCAGCTGCAGAATTATGATGACTATCCACCAAGCATTTCATCCCTTCTTTGCCCAAATTGAGTCACTTTCTATCTTAAGTCTAACTTGACACACAACAAAAAATCATTCTTTGCCTACTGATGGCATAAATATACAAAAGTAAAACAAAACTAAATAGGAGACATGTCTAATGGAAAAGCTTTATGTTTAAGAAATGTGTAAATAATTTTGAAATTAATGTAAGCCAATACCCATGCATGTATCATTGGGCCAGAAGTTTATCTTCTTTAATTTCATCAGCAATTGTCATTGATTTCTGAAAAATTATGTATGGTTAGAAATTTCCCTATTATTACAAAAATAATATTGTGGGATAAATAAATATTTTGATTATGATATTATTAAGGGAAATTGATACTTGATTTAAATTTGCATGAGAGAAGATTTGAATCTGAGATGAACAATGATAATTCTGGCTAAATTTGGGGATAGTCCTTGTAACCACTTTCTAAAGTTCTTTCAGATGTTCCATTTATACAGTCCCTCCTCTTTGTTACAGTATATTAGTTACTTTAAGAATATTAGCTTATTTCATACTTTCAACAATCCTATACTAGTATGATTAATTCCATCCTACAGTGGGAGAAACCAGGGTTTACCAGACAAGTCACAGGATTGGAAAGGAGACCGGCCGGGTTTTAATCCACCTTTGCCTGAGGCAAAGGGCCCGTGCCTTCCACTCTGAGGCACCAACGCCTGCGTGAGTTAGTGTCTCCATCCACCGCCCACTCACGCTCCAGTGGTGCCTAGCAGTGGGGGATGGGGCCTCTTGTGGGCAGGGCCATTTGCCTCCTGTGAACTCGCTGTTGCCTGTCCACTCCCAGGGCTACTCTTAACCATCCGACCCTGCCAGGCCAAGGTTGGGCACGCTGCTTTCCTTCCCCCATGCACAATCCAAAGTCACCTTCTTTGTGCAGGGAGCTAATTTGATATGAGACTGACTTTTAATAGGTCATGCACTCAAATAATGGCTGCTTTCTCCCCCTCAACTTCCTACTCAGTGCCACGCCTGGTAGGGGCAATGCCTGATGTTCACATTGCCCACAATGTTTTGAGGAACTAGTATGTGTTAGAAGAAAAACAGATCTTGTCGTCAAAGAACTGTGGAAACAGTTGATTAAATAAAGCTTAATAGGGTCAGAGTCTTTAATATGCTAATCTGCTTTATTATAATAGTTTTCAAGGGAGAAAGTTAGTGTGCAGGACACCCCAAATATATTTGACCACACCCACCTATTTTGTTTTTTTAATAGAATCCTTTAGAGGAATGGTATTCCATGCATGTATAAGATACTTTGAAAAATTGTTGGCTTAACATAAAGAAGTGGTGGGAATATCATAAGCCCTTGATGGGTGAGTAGGGGACATATTTTGGGAAGTTTTCTCCCTTTGTAATATTTGAGTTATAGTAAATTGGTAGGTTTTTTTTTTTTTTTTGATTTTTTAATAAGGCTGAGCCTACTTCTGATACTCTCTTTAGTACCAAATTGGGCAGCCCCTTTGGGGGAAACTGCATAGAGTAGACATCATTGTGGAATGTGCGGGTGCCCCTGGCAGAGTGAGAATGGGGATGGGAGAGTGAAAACAAGTGCTTGAAGCCAAGAAGAAAGGCCGAACTCTTGAGGTTAACAACCCAGGTGTGCATATATGTGATCACTGATTAAAGCAGGCGAGTATTTTCTTTGGGAAAGCATCATGGAAAAGGTGAGTCCTGAGCTCAGCTTTACAGGAGGGAGACATTGGCAAGAGACTGCTAAGTCCTCTGAGTGAGGCAGGGAATGTGTGATGGTTGAAGTGGTGAGTCACATCCTGGAGACAGTAAACAATTGATTTCTGCTTCCTCTGTGTCCAGGCATGTCTAATCAAGTGTATTCCCCTTTTCAGAAGCAGAGGGGAAAGCATGGGGAAAGGGAGGACATGCACTCTCATAAATCTTTCCCTCCAACCCATTTGATGCTACATATCCATACAGATTTACCTCTATGTAAACATGTTCATATTTTAAAAAATATTGTTTGTTGAATAGCCGTATTAGTAAAAGTCAGTATTTTTGAATTCAAACTGGGATCTTGGAAGTCCAAAGAATCAAAAATGATGCCCTGGAGCAGTAGCAGAAGGAACCAGAAGAGCCTTAGAAGCAGCCAGATGGAGGATGCCTTTCCCCTGCAGGCAGGGATGGGCAGGCAGAGCACCGAAGGCATTAGAGCTCTCCTGCCTCCCTCTTCTTCACACTGCCCACCTTCTCTGGTTCCTTCTCACTAGGCTCTGGGTGCTGCTCTGTGTAAAAAACTCATGCCAATTTTCTACACAGGAGGCAAATCAGCCTTTTAAAAACATAAATTGGATCATATCTCCTCTGTTGTTCAAAATTCTTTGGTGGTTGCCTTCTGCCTTTAGAATAATGTTTCTATCCTTTGCTGCAGCTGCTGGGGCCCAGCTCGCCTCCCGGCCTCAGCTCTCCCCTCCCTTCTTATGGGAGGCGTCACCTGTACTGGCTTTGATTTTCCACCTTGGAGCCTCCTGCATAACTGTTCCCACCTTCCTCTTTTGCCATCAGGGGTTGGCAAACTATAACCACAGGCTGGTTTTGGCCTTTGTCTTGTTTTTGTAAGGCACTTGAACTAAGCAAAAATAGTTTTTAAGTTTTTAAAGAGTCGTAAAAAAATATGCAGTAAAGATCCAACGTGGTCTGGAAAATCCCCAATATTTACTATCTTGTATTTTATAGCAAAAATTTGCCAACTCTTGATCTAGATCCATTTCTCTCTACAACACATTCTAGTTATGTTCTCTATATCATGTACCCCACCCTGCACTTACATACTCATTAGTGTCTTTACTCATTGACTGTTTTGCCTCCTGCTTCTGCAAGGCCAGAGGCCATCATTGGGAATCCTTGCAGATTGTACGACTTGGTGTACAACTCAGGATGTAGTTGTACATCTTTGCAAAATGTACAACTCAGTGTCCGACACATGTCTTGCTGCTGTGAGCAGAGAACATGACCCTGCATTCCTAGGGCTGTGCACAGTGGATACCTATTGTGAGTTTCACAGACCTATCAGTATTCTTGTGGGGAGTTGGGAGGCTGCCCCCATTCGCTGTGATGTTGCAATTACAGCACTTCATAGGTGGGCTGGAGACCATGCTCATGCTTGTCCGAGCACTGCTGATCTGACTGGTTGAATCCTCTGTCACCAAGACCTAATAAAGAGGGACATTTCTGAAAATTTAGAAATTGGATTACTGTTGATAATTGTCATTCAGTTACCTTGGAAGGTCCATGTTAATAATTCTCTGCAATACTATTCAGAGATGACATCTGTTTAAGCATACATTATAAAAGTCAGATTTGTTCAACAGCGACTTTATTAATTTGCTACTTTCCCTGAGCAAATGTGACTGCACATTTGTTTAAATATTTACAAATGTAGGTGAATGAGCAGCAGAAGAAGGTAAAATTAAAGCCAAATAGGACACATGTTTTTAAAGACAGATAGGATTTCATCGACTTTGTTGTTGCGTGAGTAATAATGCAGTGCAGAAAATGTGATATGTTCAAACCGTGCTTCTCATATTCACTGATTGAAAAGGGACAGTTCCATTTTCTGCAGTGCAAAACCAAGTCATTCTTATTAAAAGGTCACAGGAAACTGAGGAGAAATGTCAGGCACACAGGCTGACCTATTCAGAATATAATCAAGCTTGCTTTAAAAAGACAACATCTACATTATGAAGGGGAGAGATCTGATTGTATTCTCTCTGCCTTGGTAATGCAGTTAGTGCGATAAGACCTTGAGACAATCTTGCCCTTCAGAAAATGAGTGTTTTGGTGGGTGTGGGCAGGTCGGAGGGGACCTCATGATGTAATGTGGCTAAAATCATTTCTTCAGCCACTGTTCCCTTTTGAATTATTGAGCTTACCATTTCTTTACAAGATGCACATTTTTTTTTTTTACTTCCAAGATAACTTTGCTTCGCTTTAATTTTCCCTTAGATTAATTAATTTCACAAGAGGTCTATGAAAGTGGTCCCCTGGATGCAGTGGCAGATTGACAGCTATGAGGCTCCAGGCCTCTGTCTGTGCAGAGACGGAGTGCGGTGCAGAGGTACCATTTCTGCAGTACGTCTTTCCATATTCTTCCACTCCGTTTGAAGAGACCAGCTGTAAAGGCAAGATGGTAATTCCGTTTTCATGCCAGTTCATCACTGGCCTCTTTCCAGATTTCTAGTATTTAGGGCATGATTTTGCTGGCTGCCTCATTCCTTGTGTGCACAGAGCTCCCATTGACTTCATTATGATAAACAGAATGATGATAAACTTCCATGGTAAACAGAAGGGTTCTTCACTTCAGTGAGAATTCTGCATGTATGAAGAGATATGGTCCAGTAAAATCAGCTCATCTTGTATCAAATAAATAAGCAGAATAGTGTCTGCAATGCCAAGTTGGTGTCATGTGACATATGTCTAAGAGATTGCGAACACTTGAGATTTCACTCCTGTGGTTACCAAATTACCAACTGATGGTACATACTTGATTTCTTCAATCTCCTGGTTGGAAATCTTTAGCTGGTTATATTCCCTTCTGACTGGTATAGCTCTTTCAGCAGATGTATAGAAGTGGATATCATTTTTTTCTTGTGAAGATGGATCACAAATAAGGCCCACTGAAGCAAGTAATTTACTGAATTTTAAATATTTGTCATTTCTTCATTGGTTCAAGTGTGCATGGCCAACAATCTGGTGTATATTTTCTCCTAAACTGGCATTGCAGCAACTGACATTATGTGAATGGTGCTGCCAGGTTAAAGATTCGGGGTGCTGACAGACTTATTTAGGCATGCATAATTAGTTGAGTCAAAAACTTTAGCATGTATTTTTAATTGTTGTTGATTGTCCATAAAATAGTATTTTATTAAAATAGCAACATGACTGGGTGTGGTGACTTATTCCTATAATCCCAGCACTTTGGGAAGCCAAGGAGGGAGGGTTGTTTGAGCCCAGGAGTTTAAGACCAGCCTGGGCAACATGGGGAGACAGAATAAAAATAGCCAAGTGTAGTGGCGCATACATGTAGTCCCAGCCACTCAACCGTGAGCTGTGATTGTGCTATTGCACCCTAGCCTGGGTGAAAAGATTCTGTTCAAAAAAAAAAAAAAAAAAAAAAAACCAAAAAAAAAAAACCATGGGCTTTGTTAAAATTATGAATTTATTGTGTTCAAACTGAGAAAATCCAAACTGGAGTATAATAGAAAGAAATAAAAGAACCCAGGTACAGTAAGATACCTATTTCACTAATGGTGAAATCTTACTAATTAAATCTGATTCATATAGATTTGCGAACTAAAATAAAATCTTAAACCCCCCAGCAGACTGAATGGATCCCCTTTGGGCAAGGGGAACCCAGAAAAACCTTAAAGCTGAGTTGCCAGCCATGAGGAGAAGGGAGGTCAGACGAGCTTTGTCATATTCTCCTTTTTAGACTTACTCTTTGTAACAATAAAATTCTAAATCCTGAACAGGCTTAAGGCCATTCAAGGCAAAGCATAAAGCACACCTGCAGGCCACCAATTTACTTAACAGATCGCTTGACTTGTGGCTTGTCTCTGATTAACAGACATACTTATCTTAAGTTAAAACATCCCAAGCCTTTAGACAAAGCTTCATTTCTTTAAACAATTAAAAATCAAAGAATCTTTAAACCCACCTCTAACTGATAAGCACCCCCCTACCCCTTCTAGATGTCCCATCCTGTCTTTTGGGGCCAAACCGATGTGCGCCCTCCATGTGCGCCCTATTGACTTAGGATCTTACGTGTAATTCCTGTCTGCATGAGTGTGTAACACCAAACTGTAACTCAGCTACCATGGGCACATTTTCTCAGGACCTCTTGAGGCCATGTGCTCTGGGCCAGTCACCTCACGTTTGGTTCAGAGTAAACCTCTTTAAATTGTGTTACAGAGTTTGTGTTTTTTTCCCATTAACAGATTTGTCTTCCCACAAGGAATGAATAAATTTAGTTTACCGTGTATCTTTCTTAGCTTAGATAAAGCTTTAATATCTTCTAGTTAGATTTACAGGTAATAAGCTATTCATTAAGATTTTTTTTTTTCTATTAAAGATTTTTGTTTTTCTAAATTTAATTTCTTTTTTTCTCTAACAAGAGAAGCCTGAGAACTTTCTATGTACAACCATTAGGGAAAAAACCCATTTTGCCTTTAAGTTTCTTGACTTTCTGCTTTCTCTCTCTTCTTAAGCTTTTTGATACTTTTTTTTTTCTTGGCAGCTAGCTTCTGTGTCTCCTTTAAAAAAACTTAAATTTTTTTTTGACCCAAGTATTGTTTCATTGTTATCTTCTTCTTTTTGATAAATTGATAAATCTAAATATTACTGGAATATTTACTAACAGACTAAATTTTCTTGATGCTTTGCAGCTTGGCTTCTAGCACAGATTACATTTTCAGAGAAAGCTATTTTTATGTTCCTAATATTTAGTTTCTGAACACACATCTGAATAGATTTTAACAGAGCATATTTTCCCCAAGAAATACAAAAGGGTATTGTGTGGCCTAGATTCAAAGGCTCCATTAAGAGCATCAAGACTATAAATAAATAAGTGACTCATAAATAGATATTCTCCATTTCGTATTGTATACTTTTGTAAGCTACAATTAGATAGGAGAAGTAAAATATTGCTGAGTAAATATTAGGAAAGATAACTTGGAAATTTGAGTTTAAAAAATTGGTACAATTTTCTCAAGTGCATATAAGACAAACTTTTTCCTCTCATTTATTTGACCAATTTTTTAAGAAAAATTTCATTTAAGAGTCTAACAAGAAAAAACACTGGGAGACATATGGTTCTTTCCCTATGGCTAAAAATGAAATAAACTGAAAAGAAAAATGGAAGTAGAGTGAAAATGTTTTGCCACCCCAAATGATTAACATCACTTTTTTAGTATAATTTTTTATGTCATTTCAAAACACTATCACAATTATTTTATTAGATTCCATATTACCACTATAAAGTAAACAATGAAAAAAATTCAGGCCGGGCATGGTGGCTCACACCAGTAATCCTAGCACTCTGGGAGGCCGAGGTGGGAGGATCGCTCAAGGTCAGGAGTTTGAAACCAACCTGAGCAAGAGTGAGACCCCGTCTCTACTAAAAATAAAAAGAAATTGGCCA
>CAUYRT010068155.1:0-12405 GCA_963574885.1 Lepilemur ruficaudatus | reverse complement strand
AAAAAAAAAAAAAAAAAAGAATATACTCGAAAATGGTAAGAATAATTATCTCTGGATAGTAGAATTATGGGTAATTTATTTCCCAGTTTGAACTTTTTCCTGTTTTCTACATTTCCTACAATAAACATGTATTATTTTATATAATAGGAAACAAATTAATGATATAACATATATCCTTCTATGATTCCCTCACTGCTTATGTTAAAAAGTCCCAAATTCCTTGCCATACACTCGAAGACCTCTATGGCCTTACTCAACTTGCTTTAAGGACCACATCTTTCTAACTTATACCTCATGATTTAGGTAAACCAACCAGTTGCACTTCATGTGAATCCATGCTTTCCCCAACTCTCCACTTCTTATTCTATTCCCTATTTTCTCCCATCTAAGTACTAATCAGGCCCAACCCTGCTTAGCTTCCAAGATCAGACGAAATTGATCACGTTCAGGGAATGGCTATAGACCTATTCCTTATTTTCTATTCCCATTGCCATCTATTTAAATCCATCCAATCCTTCAGGGCTCAGCTCAAATATCTCTTATTATAATCATGGTGTAAGTGGGAAAAAATAGGTCTGACTCTCAAGTCCCTCAATTAAAAGCCCTGGATCTTCTAGTTACTGACTTTAGGCAGGTTAACTAAAGGTTCTGAAATTCAAATGTCCTAATCTATAATACACCTACTTCAAATGGCAGTAATTAAGTAACAGAAAACAAAACAGGTAAAGTGCCTACCATGTGTTATTGGCTTCCATCTTGTTTGTAAGGGACATATGTGACTCACATTTACAGCAATGATAAATCTTATATTTTTTACCCAGCATTCTCTCTGAGAATACAAACAAAGGCCAGATAGAGAATATTAATCAAGGAACAGCCTCAGAACCCAATTATCACATCTCCTCAGTCTCCTTTGAGGGCTTCTCTTTCTCCTCCACCCCTCTTATTCCACTTTTTTCACTTCCTGTACAAACTATAAAAAGCGATGACTTTCATTCACAAACATAGCTTTTTCTACCATCCATAAATTCAATTCTCTAATCTGTATCTCAGATTTCCTTCCGTATGTCAAGATTTATAAATCAAACTGCCTGCTAAATAAATGTCTAACTAAATGTCTAAATGTTCCACAAGAAATCCAAACTCAAAATCCTAAAATAAATTTATCTTTCCCACTAAACTTATCCGTCTTCCTACGTTCCTTACGGCACCATTACCTACCAAAGAAAGAAACCCAAGACATCATATTCCTTTTATTTTATCCCTTTTTCTCCATATTCAAGCCTTGCAATCTATCTCAAACTTTAAGTCCACCCGCATCCCAAACATGCCAGGCAGTCTCATCCCTTAGGACTTTGGAACACATTATTCCCTCTACCTAGAAAATCTTTTACTTCCTTCTTCGCTTGACTAACTTCTCTTATCCTTTAGAACTGAACTGAAGAATTTTCTCCTCTAGAAAATGAAAGCTAACTAGCATTTACTAAACACATGTGCAAAATGCTTTGCATGCACTGTGCTGCCTAATACCCTAAATGCAGTGAAGAGACAGGTACTATTATATTTTTACAGATGGAGAAGACTGAGAAGTAACTCATAGGAGGTCATATATAAATAGTAAATAGTAGGAATGGAATTCAAATCTAGGTTTGCCTGACCTCAGTGTATAAGAATGCTCTTAGCCATCCTTCTATAACACACCTTCCCTTTTCCACCCACCCCCCAAATCCCAGAATTCTCCATCAGTTAGGGATCTTTCCTCTAGCTGTTGTAAAGAAGGGACTGTGCAACACATTATAAGTCTTTATTGTTTGGTTTGTCTTTTCTCAAATGAGTCTATGAACAACTTGAAGACAAAGTCTATTCCATCTACGGTAGTCCCCCCTTATCCTTGGTTTTGCTTTCCGAGTTTCAGTTACCTTTGGTTCGAAAATATTAAATGGAAAATTTCAAAATAAAAGATGCGTAAGTTTTAAATTGCACACCATTCTGCGTACTGTGACGAAATCTCACTCCATCCTGCTCCATTTTGCCTAGGACATGAATCATCCCTTTGTCCATCGTATCCATGCTATATACACTACCAACCACCATTAGTCATTGACATTATCTGCTCCTGACTTCCAACCTTTGACATCTCATCATTTTATCGTTTCACATCATTACAAGAAAGGTGAGTACAGTACAGTAAGATATTTTGAGATAGAAACCACATTCACATGACTTTTATTACAGTATATTGTTATAATTGACCTGTTTTATTATTACTGTCAATCTCTTAACTGTGTCTAATTTATAGTTTAAACTTTATCATAGGTATGTATGTATGTATAGGAAAAGACATAGTATATTTAGGGTTCAGTTCTATCCAGTGGTTTCAGGCACCCACTGGGCATCTTGGAATGTATCACCCACAGATAAGGGAGGAACTATTGTACCTGTTCCCTGTACCCACGGAATGCCTAGCACATGGTAGACCATCAAAAAGTATTAGGTCCCTTGAGGCCCGGCGCGATGGCTCACGCCTGTAATCCTAGCACTCTGGGAGGCCGAGGCGGGCGGATCGCTCAAGGTCAGGAGTTCGAAACCAGCCTGAGCAAGAGTGAGACCCCGTCTCTACAATAAATAGAAAGAAATTAATTGGCCAACTAAAAAAATATATATATATAAAAAAAATTAGCCGGGCATGGTGGCGCATGCCTGTAGTCCCAGCTACTTGGGAGGCTGAAGCAGAAGGATTGCTTGAGCCCAGGAGTTTGAGGTTGCTGTGAGCTAGGCTGATGCCACGGCACTCATATTAGCCCGGGCAACAGAGTGAGACTCTGTCTCAAAAAAAAAAAAAAAAAAAAAGTATTAGGTCCCTTCTTCCCGCCTTTTCCCCCACGCCAGAAATTATCTCTATCCTACGGCACTTTATACCTCTCTTAGGACACATATTCTGCCTCTTATTAGCATTTTGCATATTTTTTTTACCCCATCAGACTATGCTCTTAAAAATAGAGCAGAGGACAGTCTTAAAAATCTTTATGCAGATACCTTTGCCTGCATTTACTGTTCAACAAATAACTGATAAATGAACCTATAATTAAAACAGTTATTTAACTGCTTTCAATTCTACTGTATACATTTCTTCCCACTCCGACTAGACACTAGCCCCACTGTTAGCAAACCACGGTTCCCAAACCACAAAGGGCTTCCTGATTAATTTATCAAACGTGTCCCAACGCTAGCCACTGGGGGAAATACAAACTCGAATTAGAAAACGGTTTCTGGTCTCTAAAGAAATTCAACCTAATAATGAACTCCCAAGTCAAAACTGTATACAACTAGACTGTTTGAGTATGTGAGTCACGTGGCCCTGCAGCGTGACGGCGACTGTCAACGTGGGTTCACGGTCAGGTAACAGACTACACAACAGCCCCATCGACTAATCCTCTGGGATTCATTTCGAGCTGCCTTGCGCAGCCATATCTTGTTTGGGAGGTGTTGCGGAGAGATGTGGAAAGCGACCACCATCTCCCATCCTCCCACACCCTGAATCTCAGGGCTTTTCCCTTTCGCCAGGTTCACTCAATACCCCAGGGAGGCGTGGCTCTCACCTACCCAACCACCTACGCTCTCCCTGGGGGCTGGGCTAGCTTCTCCAGCGACCCTCTCCTCTCCAGGCAGCTACGCCAATGTGGGACTGGCGTAAAGGTCTGCATAAGCCCCGGCCTCCCACTTCTCGCATCGACTCCGGCCCCAGAGCCAGGTGCCCTCCTTCGCGCTCTCGGCTTCTCACCTGCTCTGCCGACACCGCCCCCTTTCCCGCACCGCTCCCGCTGCTCTTGCCGGCGCGACCGCTGTTCTCCGCCATCTTTGCCGCCTGCTGGGTTTCCGGCCGCGCAGCTCAGCCCCCGCCTTGCGTCACGTCCTGTCTGGGAGTTACCGCCCACTCGCCCCGGCGCCCTTGGCTCCAGGCCGCTCTTCGGATCCGATGCTGCGAATGGTGTTGGCTGTACCTTCATGTAGGACCTACTCCCTATTCCGTCGGCCGCGGTGAATTTCACCCGCGGGGCTTTAACTTGTGCAACAGAAATGCTGCCCCTGGGAGAGGCTGGGAAGGACGGGCTAACTGGAGGGTGGGAGCGCGGGTTGGGATCTGAATTCCTGTGCTTCCTGCCCACCTTGGTTGGGGTGGTGGGAGACGAGGGAGGGTGAACTTTCCGTCAGAGATTCTGGTGTAAGAGGGGAAATATGCTTTGAGTTAGTAAGCTGTGCAAGTGTACAGTTAAGAAGAGAGGCTTGGGAAAAACAAGGAAGTTTCCGGGAGATGACTTTTGAACTGCCGAAACGTTTGGCAGAGGAAAAGGGCTTCAGTTTAATGTGAGATTGCTGGAAGTTGAGGTATTCAGGCGCCACGCAGACCCCCTTCCTTCATCTTCCCATTTTATGATCTCTTCCTGTAGCCCATAATTATAATAAAGAGTGTTTTTGAAGACTTGGGGTTTTTACCAGCAGGGCCCAGATTCAGCCTCACAGTATATAGGGAGAAGTCAGAGAATCCTAGAAATTTATTGCTTGTGGGAGGGGGTTGGTGTCCTGATTTCTCACCTTCCTCAGGCTGGGCTTCATCACCAGGCCTCCTCACCAACTCCTGTCCCTTCTTCTGTGTCCCAGACTCCGGATACTTCGACAGTCAGTACATTGTGCTCAGCCCAGGTAACATGTTTCGTTGTGTCCTCAGTGCCTGGCACATAGCAGATGCTCAATAAATGTTTGTTAAATGGATAGCGGGAGACACATGGATGTCAACCACCCGCAGAACATTTGATTAATGAACCCCATTAGCCCTGGGTCAGTGTGGTCTGTAAGAGCAGAATCAAAAGGAAGTTCCACCTTCTTGCCTACCCATTTGAGCCCCTGATCATTAAACTTGGGTTTCCCCAGGCTAGGAAATCTGAGAATCCTGCTTGTGCCATTCACAGGCCCAGAGCCATGGCTAGCTCCTCTTCCTCCTGGGAACTGCCCCTGGTCGCTGTGTGCCAGGTAACATCGACACCAGACAAGCAACAGAACTTTAAAACATGTGCTGAGCTGGTTCGAGAAGCTGCCAGATTGGGTGCTTGCCTGGCTTTCCTGCCTGAGGCATTTGACTTCATTGCACGGGACCCTGCGGAGACGCTGCACCTGTCTGAGCCACTGGGTGGGAACCTTTTGGGAGAATATACCCAGCTTGCCAGGTATCAGGGAAAGGGGGAGGGGAGAAGTAGAATCTTTGTTGGGCAGTGCCCCTGGATTGCTAGATATGAGGGTAGAGCCTTGAAAAGAGTTGTCAGTGTCCCCTCTCCCCAGGGAATGTGGACTCTGGCTGTCCTTGGGTGGTTTCCATGAGCGTGGCCAAGACTGGGAGCAGACTCAGAAAATCTACAATTGTCATGTGCTTCTAAACAGCAAGGGTGAGACTTCATAACCCTTTAGCCTCTTCCCAGGTTCTTCTACCTAAACTTAGACTTTCCAGAATTTTGTTTTTCAAGTCTATTTTCTTGGCCCAAGGTTTTAGGGGATTTTGGACTTCTGTTTCTAGCCTATAAACTCTAGCCTTTCCTCCTCCTTGGGAGGAGAGGAACTAAGCTGGGATTCTAGAGCACTAGCACTGAGTATGTCTTCTCCCTCTTACCCTAGGATCAGTAGTGGCCACTTACAGGAAGACGCATCTGTGTGATGTAGAAATTCCAGGGCAGGGGCCTATGCATGAAAGCAACTCTACCATGCCTGGGCCCAGTCTTGAGTCACCTGTCGACACACCAGCAGGCAAGGTGGGAGTTGTGAGAGGATGAGGGTGGGAGAGAAATATGAGGGAAGGAAATAGGAATACTTTGAAGTCGTAGTATAGAAAGCCCTAAGGAGTGGGATAATAGGGGTGTGACTAGATGATGTGACAAACAGGACAGGGAGGCTAAGTAGGCTGTTTTTCATTCCAGATTGGTCTAGCTGTCTGCTATGACATGCGGTTCCCAGAACTCTCTCTGGCATTGGCTCAAGCTGGAGCAGAAATACTTACCTACCCTTCAGCTTTTGGATCTGTTACAGGCCCAGCCCACTGGGAGGTAAGAAGATACCTCTTCAAAACATAAGGGCCTCTTCTTCACCTCATTCTCCTTCCTTGGCCCTACCAGTTAAAAGATTTTCTTCTCCTTCCCACCTGCTGGGAAAATTCATTCCCCAGATAGTTGTCTCTCATGTGGTACAGAATAGTTAACACAGTAAATCATTCCTAGGCAATTATCAGAATGGTCACAGTGGGCAGATTGGCCTGAAATGTTCATCTCCTGTCACTTCCCGACTAGCTGCCACACACATCTCATCTCCAGGTGTTGTTGCGGGCCCGTGCCATTGAAACTCAGTGCTATGTAGTGGCAGCAGCACAGTGTGGACGGCACCATGAGAAGAGAGCAAGTTATGGCCACAGCATGGTGGTAGACCCCTGGGGAACAGTGGTGGCCCGCTGCTCTGAGGGACCAGGTCTCTGCCTTGCCCGGATCGACCTCAACTATCTGCGACAATTGCGCCAACACCTGCCTGTATTCCAGCACCGCAGGCCTGACCTCTATGGCAGTCTAGGTCATCCGTTGTCTTAAGACTTTGACTTCTGAGAGTTGAGACACCCATTGTGAGCTGGTGCTGCTGTGATTTGTAGGCAGGACCCAGGCACAGCTCCCCTCACTTGGAGAACCTTGACTCCTTTGATGGAACACAGGCTCAGCTTACTGGGAAAGAAGAAACTTTCACCTGAGCTCAGATTTCAGTTTCAGAAAGGTGGAATTTTATACAGTCATTGTTTATTTCATGAAAATTGAAGTTATGCTGAGGGCTGAGCAGCACTGGCATTGAAAAAAATATAATCATAAAGTCTGTGCCTGGACATCTTTGGGAGCTGGAAGGGGAGGTGGTATTCTACCAGCTGGACTAGGTTCCACTTCTAGGCCTCCTGGCTCATTCAACATGCCTCCCTACCTAAATAAAAGTGCAACACTCAGTGCATGTTCCAGCCCCATTCTCCCAAGCATGGGAGTGGGAATAGGGATAAGAGGAGGGAGAAGGAAAAAGGAGTTCATACTGAATTACTTCACTTTCACGTATGGTGATGCCCTTTGCCCCAGCCAGAAGAAAGCAAAGGGGGAAAGGGCTGCAGGGTACATTATTTATTTTCACTTGAACATGGAAGGAAAGTGTCACACTCCCCCTTCCCCTTTATAGGGGGAGTGTATTTTAATCAGCAACCTCTTCTCCATCCACCCTGTGTATGTGTGTATGCACACACGCCACAGTTGGGAGCGGGGAATAGGCTGACCCAGTCCTTTTATCTACTACTCCCTTGAAGAGGGTTTGACAAATGGGAAAAAGGAAGGAGCCAAATCAGGCAGAGGTTTCAAGCCATGGAATGGAGGAAAGAAGGCAGAGAGGAGCAGCACCAGATGCCAGGAGAGAGTGTAAAGGGCCACAGCTTGTTTTTTTAAAAATTCTATAATTTGGAAGAGGGTGTTGATTAATTTCCAAAATACACTTCAGAGTCCCACCTTCCACATAGCTCCCTTACTCACAGCCCTTTGGTTTTTTAGACAAAATTTAAGAGCCCTCGTAAAGCCAGAAGTATTGATAACCCCTCAATGCACCCAAAAGCAGTGTTCACTTCAGTCCCTTACAAAGACTATGTTCTATAGACTTTGATTCTCCCTACACATTTGTCTTACGGCTCAGTGGTAAGGTGGCTGTAGAGACACACATTAGGGGGTAAGTGGAAAAGGGAAACAAAGGGGAAGCCCAGGCACATGGGTGCAGGGAGGGGTAGGGAACACCACTTCCACTTTCCTTTGTCTTTTCTTTAAAAAAAAAAAAAAAAAAAGGCAGGGGTGTGATTGGTTGGAAGGGTAGAGAACAAACCCCAGAACAGTATGTAAGCTCCAGAGGTGGGTGGTGGGAACAGTCCCCAGAGAAGTGAGAAGGGAAAGAGGTCAGGGCAACGCTTGCAGCATCAAGTTCCTCAGGAGTTTCTGTCGGCCCAGCTCATAGTCCTCCTCATCCACATTCACCAGCAGTTTGATGGCTTCATGGCCCACAGCTTGCTTGAGGGAGTCTGTGATAAAGACACCTTTAAGTGCCTCTAGTAATGAGCCATTGATGTAGTCGCGCCAGAATGCGTCGAGGTAGGTGAGCTCAGAGAACTTGATGTCACAGATGATGGAGCCCAGGTCCCGGGACTTGAGGATGGTGTTGGCCTGGTTAAAGCGCTCAAACTGGCGCTCAAGTGGGTCCTGCTTGTTAGAGAAGACGTTTCCCTGCAGAGCAGTCTCGTGCTGGCAGTATTCAGCCCGAACCCGCAGTCTGATGTCTGTGGGAAAGATACAGAAAGAAGTTACAGTGAGGGATGGAGGTTACAACCCAAGTTTGAAAAGCTGAAAAGAACAGCAGAACAAGAAAGTAGAGAACATCACCTGAGAACTTCTCTACTTCTTCCCTAGGACTAATTCTTTCTATGTTTTCTGAAATCCTTCCCTGAATGCAGGAGGTTCTCTTAAATGGGACATAACCATGTCAACACTGTTCCCAACTCACAAGCAGCACCTTGCTTATAGGAGATATTTTCTTAATTAAGAGGTACAGAAGTTCATTTTAATACTCCATTTTGATTTGGTTCATCCTACAATAAGGATGTCATAATGGCATCCCTTTGCTCTAGTATTAACTAAAGAGAGTTGAAATGTTCCCTGCCACAAACAGAAAGAGGAGTTCACCTGCCAGAGACTAAACCATTCAGCCTCACTTTGCACTGGCAATCAAAGTGAGCCTTGCACTGAACAAACTGCCCAGTATCCCAGCAGTTCTTTATATTTTCCCTCAAGTCTGCTCCACCTCTGGAACCCTGAACTTCCTCACCACATGTCTGCTTTTCCTTGGGATCTGGGGTCACCGACTTCCGGCGTTTTCGCTGGCTCCCAAGTGTGGCTCTCCCTCGGGCTGGCCGCTTACTACACATCTGAGGACCCGAAGTGGGGCAGCACACCACAGGATAGTGAGGAGGCACTGACAAGAAGGTAAAAGGGGAGAAAACACAGTAGGGTAAAAGCAGAAATTCAAACACTTCTCTTGGAATGAAGAAGGAATCATTTAGACTTAGCACTAAAAGCAGCATCAATAACGTGACCTGAAAGGAAGACACAATGTGAGAGCAAATACAGGACCTAGGTGAAGCACTAACACCTCAACTGATTTTTTTTTTTATGGGGCTAGATGTGGGGAGACAGCATCCTTTCATTTACTCTGGCAAAGATGGAATGTGATGGGATCTGTGTCCTGTTAATTGATAATGGAAATTAGGGGGAGTTAGTATCTTCTCACCTGTTTTAGGGGGCTGGGGAGGCCTCGGTTCTGGATCACTGAGGGCTCTGGGGGTCACATAGCGAATTGATGTCTCTTCCAGATACTTGTCTACAAGATCAGGGCACACTGTAGGGGGAGAATAAGTCATTCAGGAAAAGATACACCACCCCTCCCTTCTCCCAGTGCAAACCTCCAATGGGCCTTCTAACTTATTCTCCTAGGTACTCGCCAGGGTCAGTTCCTCCTCTCCCCCTTGGGCCCCTATGCTGTTCACTCCTGGCTTCCCACAACTCTTCCCAGATTCCAGTGTCCCCAGCCCCCAATACACCCTCACCAGCCCGTCTCTTCTTGAGGGTGACGTAGGGCAGCAGATCATGGCGAGTGATGATGCGCAGCAGCTGCAGCACCTGGCGAAAGTTACTCTCATCACAGCGGCCCTGGCGCTCCAACGCCAGTAAGAAGTCACGTCCATTTCGGATGAGTCCACGTTCGTGGTCATCAATGACATCAACAAAGAGGAAGGAAAGCACACGCACATCTCTGTGTGTCAGATGGGTGCCCACGATGTCAAACATGCGGTGCAGGCTGTACAGCCCATGCTCTTGCTCACCGTGTTCTTCCGGCCACACCTGGCTTGCCCGCCGCTTTAGGCCCGCCATGCTGGGGGCTCAGGTACGCAACACTTTCCAGAATCCCTGCTCAGCAGCTGTAATTCCCACTGTACTGTAAGGACAAGGAAAGAACCTGTGAGTCACTCAATGGCAGGAACTAGTCTTATTCATTCCTATATTCCTAGTGCCTAACACAATGCCTGGCACAATATAGTGCTTAGTACATGTTTATTAAATTTTTTAAAGTTATTTGTTAAAAAGTAAACTCTAGAGTTATCCATCCTTAACAGATGCTGCCCTACGTCTAGACCCTACTGGAAAAATACAGTCACTTCCTCTAAGTGAGAATCTTGTATATAGTTTTAGTGCTCCATATTTGGCAAAGGTTGCTTTTAGATACTATCCTGTGATCGTTCCTCTTGCCTCCAAAACAATGCTTTTGGTCCCTTGAAAACTGCTCCCTTCACCCCCTAACCAGTTCAACTCTTAAATACAGACAAAATTGGGAAGAAGTAGAGAATTCACTTTTAAGGCTAGTCAAGTGAAACAGTGGGAGTAGAGAAAGAACAAAGAAATCCATTACTGGTTGTGATCAATTAGTTGTAAACACCAGTGCACTTAGACCGGCCAAGAATTCACTCTTAACTCTAATATGGAAGCAGCACCACATGAACTCAGGGACCGACAATAGGGAAACTGAAAATCTTAGAGTTAGAACTAGTTTAAATTCTAACTATATCATTAACAAGCTGTATAGCTGTATGTCCTTAAGCAAATCACTTAAAGTCTCAGTACCCTCATCTACAAAATAAGGATAAAAGAACCTATTCCTCAAGAGTTGTTAAAAATCCAGCCGGGCACGGTGGCTCACGCCTGTAATCCTAGCACTCTGGGAGGCCGAGGCAGGTGGATCGCTCAAGGTCAGGAGTTTGAAAACAGCCTGAGCAAGAACGAGACCCCGTCTCTACTAAAAATAGAAAATTAATTGGCCAACTAAAAAATATATGTAGAAAAAAAATTAGCCGGGCATGGTGGCACATGCCTGTAGTCCCAGCTACTAGGGAGGCTGAGGCAAGAGGACTGCTTGAGCCCAGGAGTTTGAGATTGCTGTGAGCTAGACTGATGCCACGGCACTCTAGCCCAGGCAAGAGAGTGAGACTCCGTCTCAAAAAAAAAAAAAAAAAAGAGTTGTTAAGAATCCAATGAGAAACTACATGTGCAATCACTTTGTAACCCTTATATAAATGGTCATGAAAGAAATTTCGAAGACATAAGCATCCTTGACCTCTGCAGCCCAGACTCATCTCTCTTCAAACCCATCCCCAATTTTTCCTACAATCTAACCAAGTCCAGATGCATAACTGCTCAGAAAGTTAATCAATAATATTCATCAAAACTTGTAGATTTAAACTAACAAATAAGTTCCTACAATGTGCATTCTTGTAATTCTTCTATGCTCCTTTGTATTCCCCTGATCATCACACAATTTGGAGATACCAACTTCTAACCTTTCCTCATGGATGTCATTTGCCAATCCCCTGTCAGTGCCCAATGACTGCCCTACATTTATGATATAGTTTGGCATTTGATTTACAAAAGTCCTCCATCATCCTGGTTAACAATGACCCAGCCAATCCTCAAGTCCAACAACTTTCACTCCTCTCTAGTCAGTCAAACTTACTGCCCCACCAGACAGTACCATCCTATACTGTTCCTCCCTCTGACTACAACCTCCAATCACTCAATTCTAAATTCCTATTGATGATACTTCTAAATGTTTCTTAAATCTGCCCCACTTTTCTACCTCCACTGCTACTGCCCTAGTTCACATCCCTATGATCCCTCACATGTACTACTGCAACTGCCTCTGTAAGAGTCTCCCCATCACCAATCTTTTTTTTTTTTTTTTCTGAGATAGAGTCTCACTCTGTTGCCCCAGCTAGAGTGCAGTGGCATCAGTCTAGCTCATGGCAAGCTCAAACTCCTGGACTCAATCAATCCTCCTGCCTCAGCCTCCCGAGTAGCTGGGACTACAGGCATGTGCCACCATGCCCGGCTAATTTTTTCTATATATTTTTAGTTGGCCAATTAATTACTTTCTATTTTTAGTAGAGACGGGTTCTCACTCTTGCTCAGGCTGGTTTCGAACTCCTGACCTTGAGCGATCCTCCCGCCTCAGCCTCCCAGAGTGCCAGGATTACAGGCATGAGCCACCGCACCTGGCTGTGCCTTTATCTTTTAGAGATAGGGAAATATTCACGATGAAGATAATATAATGTAGTATATATATATATTTTTTTTTTTTTGAGACAGAGTCTCACTCTGTTGCCCGGGCTGTAGAGTGCCGTGGCATCAGCCTAGCTCACAGCAACCTCAAACTCCTGGGCTCAAGCAATCCTTCTGCCTCAGCCTCCTGAGTAGCTGGGACTACAGG
>CAUYRT010068154.1:22500-38242 GCA_963574885.1 Lepilemur ruficaudatus | reverse complement strand
CCCCCGCCCCCCCGCCAGTCAGAGCCTCGCGCCTGACCCTCCCCCACACGGTGCACCGCGCCCGTATTAGGTATGTATGTACCCCTCCCCGCCACCCCCCTCCCCGCGGCCCGACCCCCCCAAAAGGGGGGTCCTGGGGGTCCACTTAGGTGTTGATCAGCTAAGACCCGGTGGCTGGTGAGTACATGTGGTGCCTGTCCATCCATTCTTGCCAAGAACATTTTTTAATGCATAACGTTTGGTAGAGAAGGGTGGAGAGCAAGGGCTATTTAATGACACCTATTTTCGAAAATTTTTTTTTAAGACCTGTATGTTTTGGTTTCCAATGTGACACATCAGGAACACAGTCAATCTAATTAGTTGGCCTTGTGCAAATTAAATAACTGGATGATTGACTGCCTGTTTGACTGAATTTTAGTTAAATCGACTGAATGTTTTGCTCTTGTGTAGACACAGTTGCAGCATTTCTCGTTAGTACTGTGAATGAAAGGACATGTGCCCTTCGTTCTTCAGTCACATTTCTTAGGGTAAAACCAAAAGTTCAGGTCCAGTTTCCAAGCTTTGGTTTCAATAAACCAAGTGTGAGACAACTTTAAAATTGACTATTAAGCCTCTTGCTCTTGTTGGAGGTTCTTTTTAAATACCAGTTTATAAATCATTTTAACAGGTGGACAGTGTTTTTATATTATCTGCACCCAACTGTTATATTTAGGCAATATGTTACATTATCCTTGAGGAATTGGAAACAAAGCCAGGTTCTAGGAAACCATGAAGAAAACCCAACTGTTACAGCCTTGGGGCTCTGTTGTTTTGACATGACACCTTACCTTTCTTCCCCCAAGGTACCCTTTCACCATTTCTGCAGGTTATTGGAAAGTAGATTTGCAAATTATATAGAAATTTTGACAAAATTTGATTATGAGTTATATTGTGAGAAGCTGATATTCTGGCTAAGTTAAGAAGCCAAATGTACTTGGTCTTCTAAGCATTATTTCATGTACAAGGTTGAATAGATAAGGGCTGCTTAGCCCTTATAAAATGGACAGAAAATTTTTCTAATATTTTTGTTTCATATTATCTCCTAAACATGATGGAAAAAACCACTCATTTTTGAAAGAGTTCTGTAAAAGTAAAAAAAAAATTAGTTGAAAACTAATACTTTATTATTTGGGAGAAAGATACCTTAAAAAGGTTTTCTAATGGTTTGTAAATTTCTGTCACTAATAATTTTTATTCCTTAAGAAATATGATAATTATAGAATTTGATAACATTCTTTTCTTCGGCATGCTATGATGGATTTCTGCAGTGAGGAAAAGTGGTTATGTGTTTCAGATTTATATATGGTTTCTGAAGTTCAGAGTTTTCACCTGTTACCCAGCAGTATCATATAACAAGATAGTATTTACAATCGTTTGAGATAATCAGTGTGGTTCCCTTTAAATGGTAAATTGAAAGAGTCACCTGGTGTCATTTACTTTGATAATTTGAAGATTAAGGAATAACTTAAAACATTGCCTGTGAAAATGTAGCATAAACCTTAGGTAATGCTTTGGTAATATTCTTTTTTTTCTAATATGTTACAATTCATTTTCTGGTATTTTCTTTGAAAGTTCTACTTCTCTAGAAATAGCTTCATATCTTTACATATTGGGCTGCTGGCATTCCTCTGCCTTTGTTTAGGCAGCTTAAGAACTATACAGTTCAGTGCTGTTGTATTATGAGGATTTCATTTTTTCCTAACTTCCCCGGATCTCTGTGAAAGATTTCACGGCAAGTTAAGCTACTCAAAGGAAGGAGACCAATTAGGCAGTTTCAGTTTATGTTATATGTAAAGCAGATGCTTAATAAAATTAAGAATACAATTGAGGCTCTCTTCTCCACCACTTCAATTGTAACTAATATATTCCTATGCAGAATTAATGCCTCTGACTGTTCATTTTCTAAACAGAGTGGAGAAGAAAAGGGAAGCAAGCTCACCCTGTGCCTTTCATTTCCCACAGGGCTTGCTTTCAGAAATCCTCCGAAAGGAAGAGGACCCCAAGACTGCATCCCAGTCTTTGCTGGTAAACCTTCGGGCTATGCAGAATTTCTTGCAGTTACCAGAAGCTGAAAGAGACCGAATATACCAGGACGAAAGGGAAAGGAGCTTGAATGCTGCCTCAGCCATGGGACCTGCCCCCCTGATAAGCACACCACCCAGCCGCCCTCCCCAGGTGCAGTCTCCTCGTCTCCTTGCCATGCTTCTCTGTTTTGCTTTTTTTTTTTAACGTTTGAGAAAGAATATTAACAAGAAATTAGATAGACGTATAGATTTAGATTAAAAAAAAAAAACTCGTAGAGTTGCTTGAGGAGAATTTCATCCCAAATCACTAATTCTGATATAAAAACAATAAGCTACTAATTAGATAGAAGAAAGAAAATTACTTTGTGTTGCTTCATTCCTTGGGTTCTTTGGGGGTGAAAGTAGTCTTTAAATGGGATATTTGTCTCTACTTCTGTTATTAAGTAAAGAACTATTTTAAGCTCAATACAAATTTAAAAAAAAAGAATAAAGTCAGTTTTATCCCGGCCAGTTTTAGAACTGCCATTTGAATAGTAAATAAATAAAAATAAATAATTGCATTTGTATGTGTGCTTTCCAATACAAACTGCAGCTGGTACCAATTACACATCATCTCATTTGTAATCTTTCATAATTAAGTTTAATACAATCCTTGAAGACAGCTTTAAATGGGGCTGATAAGGAATTCTGTCCATATTCCCAGAAATGGGCACATTTTCTTTTTCTCCAAATTTTACACTTTTTAGGAAGGAAACAAGTCACCTCCCAGGTAACTTGTATGTGCATCTGTATTGTTGTTCTTTAAATGAAGTTTAAAAAGTAGCTTAATAACTATTATGAGAATTCAAGAAATTAATTTTCAGTATGAACTATTAGATAAAAGTTAGATAGTTAGTAGATAAGACTCCAAATCCACAAGCAAATATATTTTATTAAATGTTTAATTTATGGCATGCACAACTCTTAAAAAAGTAAGGTCAGATAAAACTGGGTGAAGATTGAATATAGAAAACAAATTTAGAGTATTCATATACCATAATGTCATAATGAAATTATATCTTGATGTTAATTTCTTTTCATCAATGGTAAAAACTAATCATGCATTTCCAAGTATAGAAATCTAGAAAAATCCTGTTCAACACTAAAGAAAGAAACTGCTACACATATTCCAAAAATAAGAAATAGATATTCAGCCACTTGTTGAAGGTCTTAAACTGCTTATCATAGTGTTCTGAAATGATTATTTTTTAGAAACATCACAAAAATCCATTTTCTTCATTTTATTTGATGAAAATCAATCTGGTCTTGATATCTATAGGAACAGACTGTAAGGAAATCATTGCTGTAATTATGCATAAGAACGTCATGTTTCTTTAGGAGAAAAGAATGGCATCTATATAGATATACACATCTGCCTGCCTGCACACACACACAGTTGTTGAGTTTGATCTATAAAGCCTCCTATAAAATATTTCTTAAGATAAAGAATGAGGAACTCTTTATATATGTGTGTGTGACTTGTAACAGTGATTAAACAGAAAATAGTATACTTTGGATTTAGTTTAATACTTTTTCTGCAGTGTTTAGTGTTAATACACACACCTCTGTTAGTTAACTTTGCTCCTGTAGTCATCACTGATGGGGCTCTGGGCAAAGAGTTATTTTACTTACCATTTAAGCTGCAATACTAATAAAAGAATGGCTGACTTAAGACCAACATGAACTTCAACACTGGACTACTTTTAATCTAGCTAAATATTTGACTTAGTGGTTCCTTAATACAGCTTTTGTTTTCTAATTTTTCTAGAATTTTAATGGTTTTGTTTTCCAAATGTGGTTCTGCTATCCTTATTCATCAAGTTTTTTTCTTGAGCCAGAGTTAGACTGATGCTGATTATTAAGTGATATCTCTTTTCATATACCGTAGGTTTCCTATGAATATGTTTAAAGGCCTTATTGGCTAGTAAGTTGGGATAGAAAATATATATAATTTGTTTTGGCTAAGATTATTGATTAACTTGTTGAGCTACCCTTAGCCATACTTGTTTGTTCTCAAGAGGAGCTGAGACCAAACCTATGAGTATTCTGCCAATGATAAGCATATACAGTATGTAGACACTGTAGATTTTTAGTGAAACTTTCGAAGAAATTGTTTCTGTTAATGCCATATTATTGGCCATCTAACCAGATTCCAAAATGATTATCTGACATGTGTTTTATTTCACTGCTGTAATATAAATCTTTAAGATATCTTACTTGCCTCACAGAGAATCTCTTTGCCTTACTTAATATTATTATAATAGAACTCACTACCAATTTGTTCACATTTTATCCTTTAACAATAATTTGATGAATTAAATTTTAAGAAATTCTAATGTATTAAAGTTATTATCAATGCAAAAATGAGTAGATTTGGAAAAACATGTTATAGAACAGTTGAATTAGTAGTATTTTTCAGCAATTGAAATCAAATGCTTAAACTGGAACCAATATACTACATATAAGATTTTAATATGCTTATTACAAATAACTAAAATGAAGGGAAAAATGGAGGAAACCACAGATACAGAAACAGACTGCAAAATTTTGTCTTAATTTTATATTTTACCATGGAGGAATCTATATGAAATTGCTATGCATTTTCTTTCCCCCAAAATGAAAAGATTTAAAACATATTTTGAGACAAATCTTGAGCTTCGGTTTGATTTTAACCCTGATTTCTTTCTAAAGAACTGCATGTTCAAGGCAGAGGCTCTTAGTGGTTCACAGAAAACCCAGGCCACCTTTAGGCCGAAGAGACTTCCAGCTCCTTGTAGAGTGTAAATCCTATATAAGGTGATTTTGGAATACCCCTGGGGCATACCAGACTGAGGACCCCAACTATTGAGAGGCTTGTATTCTAAGTCATCTTCAAAATGGGACTTCCCTGGCTGTTCAGGCCCCAGTTATAGTTCTAGGAATACCTCACTTGAGCACACCTAAACGGGCTTCAGACAACACCAGAGCTCTTGGTTGGTCCAGCCCAGGTGAGATGCTGCTTATGCAGAGGTAGCCCTTGTTGTACTCCAGTACGGGCAGCCATGCCATGTGCTTTGTCTTCTGCCTGGGGCAGTAGGCTCTGGGCCAGACCTGTTTGCTAAGAGCGTATTTTCACAACTTTACATTGCTCTAATTTGAGCAGTAAGAATATCTTGCACTTGATAATAGTTCACAGTTTTCCAAGCACCTTTGCATATATTAATTTGTTGAATCCTCATACCGACCTTTTGCTAGGAGAAAAATGAGAAAACCAAGTCTAGCGTTTAGTCAAAGTTTTGAAATCCACTGTTAAGTCCGTTGCTTTTTCTTCTGCCTCAAACAACCTCCTCAAAATACAAACAAATCTACTTTAGCAAGGGGGAAATGAAACTTGGGGATTTTTTTTCTGTTTCTCATAAAGGGTAGAAAGTTTTATTGTTAGATTGGGAAGAGGAACAGATAGGAGAGCATTGTCCTGATGTAATAAATGTTCAACAAATGATTCACTTGGGAAGACTTTGGACAGTGGTGTTTCTGAGACTGTGGCTGAAATAGCCCCTTCCAAACTTTGTTCATATAAAAATATCTGGGAGAACCACCTACCCCCACAGAGTTCCTTGGCCTTCTTAAAAGGTTTCTTTTCTGACTATGCTTTGCAAACTTTCCTGATGAGTTTATTAGAAGAATTTTATTAGTAATAATTAATGATTATTTTCTGAAAATGATGTGTTCTACACAACAGTTCAGTTTTAAATGATGATTTCTACCTTTGGTGTATGCTTACCTTGGTTTTATTTGTGTATTTTAATATGTGTGACTTTCAGAGTTAAATTAATTTAGCAATTTCTGTTTCCATAAGGACTGTTTGAAAGCATATAATTATCAAGTCAGAATTTTTACATGAATTATACAACTCTTTTTTCCTTCATTTTTTACATCTCTTTATGTCTTTAGTTCCTTCTAAACTGAAGTATGTTGTTTTATAACAAATGCTTTAGAAAATTTATAAAGGTCGTGTAAGGAATACACAATCTCATAGCTGCACTGTTCTATCTCTTTCCAACAAATCCATCTACAATATAATGAAACATAGGTTCATCTTGATTTCAGGTTCAGTTACAGGCAGGAACTTCTCACTTGATAAAAGTGTTATTTATTATAAATCCTTTGGACAATATCATTTTAAGATCTCACATGCTTGTGAAATGCTTCCTGTTAATAGTCATCTTTTAAAAGCTAGAGGACTTCTAAAGTCTAGATTTGGAAAATAATTATTATTGTTCCTAAAAAATAAGGAAATCTCTAAGAAGATTAAACCATGGCCCTAAAGACAATGTTAATATATAAAAATTTGAGAGTGGGAAATATTTTCCATCACCAATAAACATCCACAGAATATGACGTTTCTTATACAACATTACTAAGAAAACATTTATAGTTTGCATACCTTGAAAAATAAATTCAGGCTGGCTCTTAATATTGATTAAAAATTAAACATTAATGAGCTAGATTAACCAAAGGACCACCAAAAGAAGGCAAGTGCAGCCTATTTTAAAAAGTAGGAATTTTTTCCAAGTAAAGAAGGCCTGCATAACATCATGAACTCAGTACAACTCTGTAGTTTCTAAGATAAGCACTAGCATCAGACACACTTAAGTCCAGATCTCAGCCTCACTCCATGGACAAATTACTTAACCTATTTGTTTTAAGAGTTTTCTTAATTTTAAAATAGGGCAATCATAGTACCTACTTAGGGTTGTTATGCAGGTTAAGAAGTTAACATACATTAACACAATGCCCAGCACATAATAAACAACTAATAAATGTCAGCCTTTATTATCATAATTATTGAAACTACATAAAACTTTAATTTCGTGTGTTTGAGAGCAGTGTGCTTGCAGGCATTTCCTCATGCATCAATGAGTAGTACATTCACCAATCAAGGCCAGAGTGGAGTTCATCTTTTGTAACCTAAAAGTTTGATTTGGTGCTTTTAGCAAACCATGAAGAAGCAAAAGCATTTTCATGGACGATTTGTATTCTACTGCAGAATTTTAGTGAAATGAAAAGCAGACCCCGATGCTGCACCCTGTCCCCACGTGGAAGGGTAAATAGTAGAAGCTCCAATTCTTAACTGCTTCTCCGGCGCCGCCTTAATAATGGAGTAGTGCACCCTACCTTGATAAAAGCTATTCTGAAAGCAACTGCATTTATTTTACCTCCTAAGCTATTTGCGGAGAAGAACTGAAGAGTAGTTTGTTTTGCCTGGAATGAACTACTTTATGAATTTTAATGTGTGATATAATATTAAAAGCTAAACCAGGATTAAAGAAGATTTTTTTTGTACTAAGCTAAAATAGTACTTAGTAGAGTGAGGTATAAAAGATTTTTGTTTCCATTTTTACCTGGGGAAAAATTCAGCTTTCATATTTTTGAAAAGCTGTCCAAGTCAGTTCCCCTTAAGCAATAGCTTGTGTTTAGAAAAAAATGTGATTCCAGAATTCTAATAGCTTATCTTTGATAAGATGCATATCTGGGCCAACAAGATGGTAAAGAAGAGCTTTTTAAATATTTTTAAAATGAGTAATACAGAGAGACTTTTTAACTTTATATCTTTTAAAGTTTTGTCCTCACTTTTAAAAAAATTTTTTTCATATATACTTGTTTTCCACTTTTGTTTTGACAATGTGGGCTATTAGGAAATGATTATTTGATTTTTTTTATGATTTACGATTCTTGCTTTTTGGTTCAAGTTATAATTGTTTATAATAAAAAAAAATTAACCAAAGAAATTTTTAGAAATAAAATCACAGGGTTAAGACAAATGATTATAGCCACCTCAAAGATAAATTCCTCAACATAATTTTCACAAAAGAATGAAAATTATTTTAAAAGCAGACCAAAACACCAAGTCCCCCAAGCCTGCTGCTCTTAGCTATTGCTAAGCAGATTGCTACCAAGGAACTGTTTTCTTCCAAGGCACTGGACTTGGTGCCCCTATTTCCATAACATTCAATTTTCAAAGCGATTGAAATGGCTTTTCTTTTCTCTTTCATTTAAGCAGTGAGAAAAATAGGTATTAAAAAGGACCCCATGGTGTGATCAAATCTATCCCTCTGCCTCAAAGCAAGACCACCCCAGAGCAAAGTTTCAAATCTCACCAAAGCAACTTTGTGGGCAATTTATGGTAATGCAGTAACTCTTCTGGCTCCTAAAGTGGTGTTTAGCAGATTATTGCTTCAAAGCCCTATATGTGTTCTTCATGGCCTCCAGTCATTAATACACCTCCGTGAGTGCCCTTGCTTACTACAGTCACAGAGCGAGCAAGGGAACCCTGGAGATCTAGCCTAGACTCTTGCATTGTTCCTGTCTACAACTGATAATTTAAGAGAGGCAGTGGAGGCCTCATGGGTTGGTTCTGCCTCATCTGCTGTGTCCTCTTCAGGCGTGTGGTCCAGCCAGTTCATGGCATCGTCTTTTCAGTGCTTAGAAGGGTAGTGTCATGGTGGTAGAATCTACCTCACTTCTTAAGATAACCAAGAGGGAAATTATTTTGCTAACTGGCTAGATGTTAAAGAGATTTAGAAGGGACATTTTAAAGGGGATTCATATTTACCCTTTAAGTACAGGGAATTGAATAGAGTAACGTTTGCCCCTCTTTTCATAGCAAATATTTTGGGGACAGGATGAAATAAACTTGTAAGACTTACAGCTTGACTAGAAGGGTATATCATTTAATGCCAAAAAATTATTTGTTTATCCTAAAATGCAGTTCATTTTCTATTGTTCATAGTTTGTGTGAGAAGCTGTCCAGGATGGTAAGTTTCTATTGGACAGAAACTTGAGTTCTGTAAAGTACCCTAAGAAGTGCGGTCCTTAATTGGAGCATTTTGCTGAGAGAAACATGGTTTCGTATCTGTAGTAATTTTTCATTTATATTTCCATCAATTTCCCAGTAAAAAATTAGCTACATAGTTCATATGTAAGTTTTCCAGGCTGGCTCATACACGGAATAATAAAAATGAAATTTGGAGTTTTAAAAATAGTATCAATAAATTTATTTTTCCCCTAAAATTTTGTGGCATTTTCCTGCTGTTATCTGCTTATCATTATTACCAAAGGCGTTGATACTAATTTTTCACTCAAGATCATACATTTTGAATATGTTTGTAAAGTCACTGATTATATATTTCATGTAACTTACAGTATTGTTCTGTTAAATATTGTGAAACATTTTCTTATTGTCTGATTCCACAAGTCAAAAGGAAATAGTTATATACAGGGGTGCCAGGAAAAGATGAAATAATTATACAGAACAGCTTGGACATGCACGTGTAAAATGCAACCAGCCTTTATGATAATTAAGCAAGGCACTGTACCTGTTTCATGGATGGATAGAAGATTTAAATATGCAGTTCTGCAAATGGCTTTGTTATGGAAGATTTTTAAAATGAAACATAAGAGGAAAAGGCATAAAAAAGAGTCTAAAATTAAAAAGGCCATAGTATGTAATAGCTATTAGTGATGCAATTGTCTGTTAGGCACTGGGTACCCAGTGAAGATACAGCACTGTGCATTATAATTTTAATTGTGAATTTCCTTTGTTAGGATTGCAATGGAAGGTAATTGGCAGACAATTAGTTTAGGGTTTTCAAGTCTTTGAAACTATTCTGTTTTCCAGAAAACTTACTTTATGGCATTATAATTCCTGGTTGTCAGCTGGCAGTTGCTGTCATATTACAGATGCAATCACCTGTGACAATGTGACTTCCTTAACTTAAGCAATCTGATCTCGGGGCAATAACTAATGTTGAATGACTGCACTGTTGATCACCTTGATCATAAAAGGAGCAACAATGTCCAGTTTGGATGCTGAGCCTGAGAAGCTTCAAAACAATTTGGCCAATGAAAAATGACAGCCATGTTCAAAATGTTTTGTAGGTGAAAACAGCTACTATTGCCACTGAGAGGAATGGGAAACCAGAGAACAATACCATGAACATTAATGCTTCCATTTATGATGAGATTCAGCAGGAAATGAAGCGCGCTAAAGTGTCCCAAGCACTGTTTGCAAAGGTTGCGGCAACCAAAAGCCAGGTAAGAGCCTCTATTAGGCATTGAGAATGTGTATCTGTGATGCCAGTGGAATTTTCATTAAAAGAAGTATCTATTTTCAATGTGAACTTACAACTGAGAGGTCACTATCTCCAGGATTATTTACAGAGCTCTAAAATGAAACAGTATTCAAATTCAGGTCATAGATATTTGGTCAACAGCCACTCCTCAAACCAAGGATTTCTCAGTAAATCCCTGAATCAGTTAAACAGTTATTTCAGAAGAAGGATATTATAATATTTAGAAAGTTTCTCACTCTGGTCTATTGTAATAGAATAAATAACTTGAATTAATATTGTTTCATGATTATTTAGATGGCCTGGATTTCCATTCTAAAGTACTACAAACATTATACAGTTTCTTCTGTTCTAACTTGGCTATCTGTAACTACTAGGTGCACTTATTTAGATACACTGGCATACACATACATATCTTTGCATAGTAATGATTTTAGTTTTTCTATAAGACACAAAAAATCGAATTACAATTAGAAAAGTTGTCCAACTCTGATGAATTATGACTGAATAAACTTGAATTGGAAAAGTTGCAAATTTCTACAAAACAAGATAAAAACAAAGGATAGATAATGTAGTCTTTTATCAGCATAATCGTCATATTTTGATAATTTATGTTCATCAAAAGTAGAATCATCTATGTGAACAAAGTTACAATTATCTATAAACCCTTCTCTAAAGCCAAGAATACTTTTTAAACGTCCAGAAGAACACTAAACTCTCTTCCCCTTCAAAAAGGATTTGATAATACTCTCAAGGTGAGATTTAGAGGCAATCAAGGGCTTCAGGTGAGATTTTAACAACTTGGAATTTTACACAAGTGTATTTTCATTATCATTAATGAAACTTCTTTTATAAAACAGCCTGGCTGTTGTGAACTTCTGACAAAATACATAATCCTGGGAGTATTTACAGTACGCTGTAGTTATGATATAATACCTTTTCGGCTTTTCCTAAAATTTTACTCTGTCAATGTTAATAGTGTTACTTGATGGGAGTTTTGCTTTAGGAAAATGTTGTTCTTGTTTAAGTTATAGGCTGGATGAAATACTTAAGGGATATCTTGGAAATGTTATATAAAAATGATTAAACTCAAGCTGTGGACTGTAAAAATTATAGCTTTATAGGCCACATGCCTGCCTACCCTTCAATCACTGTCAAAGTGATAATTTCTACAATAATATGTTTCTTTTATTGTGAGATTCTAAACATCAAGTGCTGTTTAAACATTAAACTGAATTGTTTATGTTAGTGCTGTACTCAGCGTGTCATACATCAGGCCACCGTAATCTCTCATGGAATGTAAAATTCTGTCATGAATCATGGCTTGTATATCGGAAATTACTGTAATTTTGATTGGAAATTACAGGGCTCTTGAAATGTTTCTAATTATGATAGAATGTTAGAGCCGCTTTAAACCTGTGTGCTTCTTCAGATGTCTTCATTTACATGCCAAGACTACGCATTAAGGAGAAATGTCCTGTTCTCACTTTACCCCCCCCCCACCTACCCACCCACCCTGCACATTCTTGTTTTGGCTATTTAGTCTAATTATGATGAGGAGCTCATATTTAAATATATATTATCTTGCCTTTCTTTCTGATCCTACATCTTTTTTTTTTCCTGACCTATCCCATTATCAAGAATAACAGATCATATTCCTGCAAGGACCAAACACTTTCCCCAGATCTACAAAATGGAGAAACTAGACATGTATATTATATGATACGGGTCAGTCTTAAAACAAATAAAACTTAATATTAAAACTTTTCAGTAATTGTCATTTAATTTGCCTGTCATATAATTCAACCAATCCCCCCTCCCCATTTTCCTTTCTGACTGTAGCATAGCTCCCTGTGATTAATAGCTCCTTTGCTGCCTTTGAATTCATTCTTTTAAATGAAACCCCAGATTTTACCCACCTGGGCTGAATTACTGATTTTGAAACTATCCAGACCGTAGCAGCAGTTGGCTGATAATGTCATGTAAGTGATGTTCTGAGTTTTTAAACATCCTTACTCTTTGTCCCCTGTCCTGCATAGCCGCTCCCGAGGCTCTGTGTCACAGTGTCAAGGGGCAGCTTCTAAGCATCTGCTGTGACGGTGTGTTTCCCAAAACCCTGAAAGCTTTTAGCTAATCTCCTCCTTACTGGTTGAGAGAGAATCCAAGGGGCCAGTTGGAGGCTGTGAGTCAGGAAGACTGTTAACTTTCATCCGCTTGGATAGTTTTTCCTAAATTCTCTTTGACTCTAACTTCCAGTCAGGGCATTTTTGTAATCTTCTTAGTTGTTCAGCTTAGATGTTAGCACTACCCCCTTTTTGAAAATACATACAAAGATTGGCAATTACTTAAAAAGGAGACAGTCCAAGACCTGTATGTATTAACAGAGGAAACTGGTTTAATAAGGAAAGGAGCTCATTGTCTTAAGTTCTGTTCTCCTGCCATGATGTTTGTGAAGGAAACAGAAAAACTAACAAACAAACAAAAATCTTCAAATCTGACTGACCCTTTTTTCATGGTCAAAACTCTCAAATGGTTATCGACTCCTTAAATACGTCTACCAGGGCTTGTCGGAATGCAGCAGCCGCCCCACCCCACCCCCCGCCACCACCGGGAGGAAGTGTGTGTACAGCGGGAGGAACCAGGGTCACTTCTGTCTCAGCCCATGTACCTCCAGCTGTCTCACCCTGGTTGTCTGGGTTGGCTTCACCATCATCTTTTTCATGCTAGACCCTATCGTGCATTATATATTATCTACATTTAATTTAGCAACCCTATCATTATTTTTCTCATTTTACACATCAGGGTCACTCAACTAATACTCAAGCCAACTCCAAATTCTCTGCATTTCCCCTCCTACTTTAGTATTTCTTCAGGGTTCGAGGCAGTATCAGTAGTGAGGTTATACCCTGCTCCAGGAAAGAGGAATTAGGATTGCGGGACTAATTGATAGAAACAGAGAAACAGTGACACTTTCCCGTCTTCGGTGACATTATTATGGAACACAGGTTCTTACCAACACAGAGCCCTCAGAGTCCAGGCTTTATGCCTGATAGAAGTGGGTGTACGTGGTGGAGAAATCAGAGGAGGCTAGCTATCATCCAGGGTCTGTCACTGACGCTATGATATTACGAAAATTTAACTTTTTTGAGCCCAAGAGTCTTTCCTCACAGGAGGAGATCACATGCTATAACGTTTGCAAAAGAGCTTTTCAGTTATACAGCACCATATACAAATGGTAACGTTTTATAAAGTGCTAAGCAAGATGTTCAGTCCTCCACATGGATAAGGGTGATTTATTTATCATGTATTTATGTATCTAAAATACCTTTCATTTTAAAAGGTAAAGCGTGCCTGCAGTGACTAATGCACAAAGTATTTTCAGTAAAAGAAACCAACTCATGTAGATTCTACCATTTCGCATGTATTATGTTATCTCTTCTCTTCAATGAATAATAGATATGAGATTGTTTTTAACTCTAATAGAAACGTCTGAATAAAATATGCAAGTAAAACCTGAAGGTAGGCTACTTTCTGTGCTTGGTTAGGAAAGCAAGCTAATGCAAACTTTCAAAAGATGATATGCTTTAAACATAATGTGAATAGCTACAAATGAATACGCTTTATATTCCGGGTATTCAAATAAGCAGCAGTTTTTCCAAGTGAATCATATTGGAATTTTATCAAACATTTAGTCTGATAACATTCAAATAATTATGAGAGCAGAATTTGCTAATTTTACTGTTTAAAAAAAATAGTTGATTTCGGTAATAACCATTACGGTATCAAGGTTCAGTTACTGTTCATTGGTTATAGTGTTTTCATATGGGAGATGGAAATGGAATTTTTTCCTTAATGGTGGCAGATGTTGGAATCTAATTTTATTCCACAGCAAACCCCTTGAGAGCTTTGAGACTTAAGGTGTGTGTCCAGCAAGGGGACATTAGCAGTGCTGTAGGCCCTGCCTTGTATATCGAATTGTTACATTGATTTTCATGTTTGCCTAGGTGGAGCTTGCAGATAGAGTAGTGCAGTAAGAGAGCAAAGGGCTTTTACAGAGCTGCACTGCATCCCCACTTGCGTCTAAACGCAAGAAATGATTTCTCTCTAGTGCTTTATTGAACAGGGTATTTCTGTTAGGTAAAGCAGCTAGATGATGAAAATTCTATTTGACTGAACGTACTTTCGGTATAATTGTTTGCAATCTCTACGAGTTATAGGACACTTTGGTTGCTGCAACTTCCACTGATTGATAGGTAGGTAGGGTTTTCAACACTAAAAAAAGAGGATTTCTGACTCTGCAAAAATAGCACAACTAGTAGGAGACAGTAAATAACTTAAAGCCTTTTTCTTTCTTCCATCTACTTTTCACTTTTGTCATTGAGATTCAGGGCCTCTGGGGTGAGAGAGAAAGAGAGGGAAATAGACAGAAAAAGAACATTTCAGTGCTCCTTGGGTTGGTAGGTTAAAAAAAGCATCATTCTGACCTTTAGGTTTTTAAATTCTTAGATGGTAATTGGATGTCTTAAATACAAGTAAGACATATGTCACAAATCAATGTGGCTAGAAATAGGGCTAAAAATGTAATTTTCATTGCTGGCAATAGGAATCTATGGTGACAAAATCCAGGAATAAAATCATGAAAGCAGTGACATTGCATTCTGCATTTCTAGCATGTTAGCGAAGGCATCTTTTATTTTGTTAGAATTAAATTACACTTCATGGAAGCTAGAGTTTGAAGCTCTGTGCTGATTCATTCGTTTGGAAGGTTCATGTAACAGACTTTGCTGCAACAGGATTTCACCTGTGTAGCTTCCTATTTAAGGCACTCCTGTGCAGATTTGAGAGTCACGGTTTCTGTTATTCCTGGTGCCACATCCTTTTGTAGCAGTCTGTGGAAAGATCTTTACATTGTGACCTCAGAGCCCCTTCTCTTGGGCAAACAAAGCTCTCTTCAGCCAGGGTCTGAAGAGAGAGCTGTCCCTTTCACATTCTCCAGTTAGTCCTTTTCCTTTTTCTTTTTTAAGCTTAGTAGAGGAGACCCTGGGCAGGGGAGGGGTCCCCCCACCCTGGGAGGTGGGGGGGTGGGATATGCTTAGGTTTCTTTGGATCTACTTGCCTGAGGGCTAAGAGGAGTATTTGTAGAGAGAAAGAAAAGAGAGATAAGACAGCCCAGAGTATAGCCGCCTGCATCTCAGCAATCTGTCCTCTGTCCTGTTATTTAACATACCTTTTTGGAGGCCTGTGTGCTATATTCTTGAGTGAGAAGGATGTAAAATTAATTGTTCTCCTATTTAAGGTGTTCTGATGGCTACTGCCATCTCTAAAAATCTCTACGTCTTAATGTTGGGGATCCATATTGGATTCAGTTTTCTAAAATGTTGACCTATCTTTATATTTCTAGCTGAATGCCAGACAGGCCTATTAAAATTAATGGCTTTAAATATTGACATAATCTAATAGTTTGAAGGTACACGATGGTGTTATATGACTTTTTAAGAGCTAGTTAAATTTGTAGATCTGAATATAAGT
>CAUYRT010068154.1:0-17500 GCA_963574885.1 Lepilemur ruficaudatus | reverse complement strand
TTTTATTAGACTACAAAAATCCTATCCAAAGAAAATATTTTAATTTTATTTATGGACCCTGCTAGGTCCCTGTCTAGTAAGTGGACACTTCATGTGTCTGTTAACAAGTCACAGATAAGGATTCGATAGAGGTGTGGTTCACAAATTTTATCCTGCCTCAGCTCAATCCACTGTGCTCAGTCATTCTGCAGCGGCTCTCTCCAGTGCTCTCAGACCCTCATGAAAATGTACAGGAGGAAAAGTGGTTCCCTTTAATGGTCTTCATTCTTCTGGTCCTACTGTCTTCATTTTTCATCATCATTGTTGAAGTCATCAATATCATTTACAGTGTAGCTTATGTTTTATTCCAAGCTGAAAGGAATTAAAGGGCATGGCTCCTGATTATCTACAGCTGATAGAAATAAGGTAATGGTAGCTAATTTACAAACTCACAGATGATTTACCTAACAACCTGTGCATGTACTACATATTTCAGAGAAAATATTGAGAATTGCAGAGTGGTGGTCCCAGTTCCTCTGCTAACATTCTGTGTAGCCCCAGGCAAATTGTTTTAACCTCTTAGACTTTGAACTTCCCCTTCAGGGAAGTAAAATAGATTGGATCATATTAGTGTAACATTCCTTGCAGTTCCAGGTTCTATGAATTTGTGACTGAGACAGGTGCACAAGTATGAAAGAGAATGCTATTTTGATTGAAGATACCACTGACAGGTGTTTTAGTCTGAGAATGAGTCACAGAGGAGGTAAGGTTTTGAATAATGGGAGGGCTTAGTTTGGGGGTGTGGCAAAGTGCTATTTTGGGGTCTGTAGCCAAGAAAGTTATTTATAGATGGTATATAGTTAGTAGAATTGATTGTTGGAATCCAGTGTTTGAATTCCATGGTACACAGTGTGAAATGAGCTCAGAAGTGATATGTTCTTCATCTGGACTTGATAACAGATGACTGGAAGATCTCCCTTTTATCCTGCAGGGACCTAGCAGAGTCAGTACAGTGTAGAGTGTGAGATGAGCTGAATTCAGTTGGGAAGTGGGTTTGGCTTAATTTGTGGTGGGGCAATGATTGCCAGCATGGTACGATTTGAAGGTTGCTGAAGAATCTCCTTAAATATGTCTTTTTTGGTTTTTTAACTGATGCCTGAAGGTCCACCCTTAACTGTTGTTTTAAATTTTTTGATTAATAGAAGTTTTCCTGGCACATTAAAAACTTGAATAGCACATTAAAGAGGAAAAAATAGGACATTGTGAGAATACTAGATCCATGAGAAATCATAGGTTTGGAAGAAGGTAGGGAAATACAAAGTAAACACAAAAAGGAAGCAGGGAGTGACAGTTCACTTGAGAGAGTATCTTGAGGCCCATATTTGCAAGTTTATAAATTGGTGCCTGTAACATCTAATAGCTGCTGAAAGTGTTCATCCCCAGATGTCTCCTGTGAATGTTTACCCATTTTACTTACGGTACCAACACAAGTGCGCTACTTGTCGTGGATGCTATTTGACTGGTTTGTTGATGGAGTATTTGGTGGTTTAAATGAAATGCAGATTAGGTAAAAATAAATTACTTTCAATAAGGTCAAGGAAGTGAAGACTGTAAATAAAGTATACATCCACAAACAGACAAATGCTATTAGGAAATCCAGCTCAGTCCATGCCAAGCTGTTACTGTCTAAATTGCCTTCTTTCTTCCTGGCTTGCAATTAATTTTTGCTTGTATGTTTGGAGATTGGGGGCAGGGTAATAGCCTAATGGGTAATGATTTTATTTTAGTATTTTGATTAAAGAGACTAAATAACTTGGACCCTGGATAACCATAAGAGCTAAAGCCTTATCCATCAAGCTTAATTTCTAGACAGAAGTTTGTGTTTATGTTTCTCTGTAAATTTAGCATACATTGCAAAGTTCTGTGCTCAGTTATTTTCTGCCTATCTCTCTCCCCTTACCGTCTTTTCTACTCACTTTCTTTTCCTTCTTTCTTCGTCCGTTTGACTAGCTGCCTTCTGCTTTGTCCTCCAGTCTGACAGACAAATGCTTTATAGCCATTTGCTCTTTGAGAAGTGGTGATGAGAACAGGGACCAATATTTGATGGGGGCTGGTTTCCTCCCCCACCGCACCCACACATGGAATGCCCATGCCACTGTTCCATTCCCCGACTCTGCCTCCATCCTGTATTTGCCCTGCTACCTTACCTCCTTGTATTTGGGAAACCCCTGTGTCTTTGGAAAAACTTATCTACTGTTCCTCTCCTGGCAGATAGCCATTTATCAAAGGATACCCTGCTAATCTTACTTTACCTTAAAGTTACTTGGATGGATTGGAGTTAATAACCAAGTTAGAATTCAGCCACTTTATTCAGAGATTGCAAACACATTCTCTGAGGTTGTAACAGGACTAGGAAAACAATGAGGTATGTATCTACTAGTGCAATTATCAACCAAAAAATGTTAAGCTGTAGAACCATTAATAAATGTAATCTCTCCAGAACTGAAACATATAAATCAGATAAAAGTCTTCTACCATTTTGATTGACTTGGGAAGTGGTTTGGGGCAGGGACCTTTTTATCAACCCCCCACCCTATACCTACACAACCAGGGTACTGCTGAAAGACCTCTGAGGAGAACCCAGGCTCCTCAGGACACAGTCTAGGTACCACTATGGTAGTGAGTAACTGTTTTCTTCTAATCCATTTCTAAGAGGCAGGATCCTTTAGTGCCAAAAAGACATGGTAAGGAAATTTGTTTCGCAAACCTGTAAATACTAAGGTTTTCTAATCTAGAAACTTATTTAAGATAGTTCCGGAGCAGTGTTTGAAATGTGAGTGTATATGCATATGTCTGTGTGTATATATTTGGTGTATATGTATGTATGTATATGCACACACATATGCACACGTATGTGGGAGAGCAGGGAGGCATCTTATATAGGGATTCTTAACCCTGTGGCCTCCTGCCTTCCCTAAGTGGACCATGAACTTGGATGGAAAATAAAATGTCTTTATTTTTTCTAACCTGTTGCTGAACATTGGCATTTTATTCAATTATCAATATAGGCAACAAATCACAGTAGTATTATCAACACCTATGAATTTGTCACTAATATAAATCACAGATATTTTCATATCCCATTAAATTGTTGCAGATATCTTAAAATATCATTTATGCTCATTACTGTAAAATTACAGTAGTTATTAGATCTTGTTATTTAGTGTGTTAATAAAGAAGCACATATATTACTATATCACAGATTTTTTGATAGCCATATTTCAGTGTAATTGGTTTTCTTTGTAATCTTACGTATTTTATTTCAGGAACATAAAAACGGTGTTCTGAAAGGCCTTATTCTTGGGCTTCACCAGACTGCCAAAAGGGTCCATGGTACAAAAGAGATGAGCTCAGTGATTAGATAAATTGTGCAGAGCGGGGAAAATATATTTTTTAAAACACATTAACTGAGAAATTCTTGATTTTATCTGGGAAACATTTATTTTTATTTATTTGTTGATGTTAGAATGCTCATTTTTCAAGTGGCCTTTGCTCCAAAACCTAAGCAGAGGTTGCAATAATTGCAGTAACATTTAAAACAACAAAAACCAAAACCTTGTGAACAACATTTTCTCCAGCATTCAGATGCCCACATATAGTGCTGGCCTTTGTGAGAGAATGCCTTTGCCTCTAAATTAGAAAGGTTTTGCCAATCAAACTAAACCTTTAGCATTTTGCGAGAAATGAATCTCCATTATATCTGTTGCCACGTCTCCTCCTAGCCTGCATAGTAGCCGGCACATAGATGACACTCAGGAATGATTCAGAAGCAAATTTCGTCTGCTCACAATTTTGCCCTCACAGCATCCAGCATATTCCCAAGGGCTTCGGTGTGGGGTTGGGGGAAGAAGGAACGAGAGTGTACTCAGAGGGATAGAGTAGGGTCCTGCTTCACTCCAGCCATTCTCCCTGGAGCCTTGTCTGAGGTTGCTGCTTCCCCCAGATGTAAAATGGGATCAGAGGATTAACTGAGATAGCCTCTGCAGAGCCCCAGGCTCCCTTGTCTCCTTTTTATAGGTAAAATTATAACCCAGCCATTGTCCCTGGGACCCATATGATGTTTCTAGAAGTATTTATGCTTGCTTTTTTTAATGCCTGCTTGTGAATCACAAGATTTGGGTCTCTCAAATTAAGCCAAATTCTGATTAGCAGGTTGGCATAATGGGTAAAATGCTGTGGTTTGGGCCACAAAATGGGTGTTACTTTTTATCAGCAAAATCATAAGCAAGTAGGGAGCTCATAATGACCCTGTTCGCTTGATTGTTCATCTTAGGATATGATTCCCATAACTTTTACAGTCGCAAACTGCCTTCCCTTGGTTTTAAAAATTCTTTGTTATCTCTCCTAGAACATCATAGAAGGAAGATTTAAATTTTTAATTCCCAGCCCCTAAATATGCATAATATAGGGAATATAGCTCATTTTAGAAGATATCTGCAGTGTTGAAAAGTTTTATATAAATCAATTAAAAATGCAGTGGCAGAAATATTTGTTTAAGACAACCTCATAGTAAATTACTTTTGTAAGCAAATAAACCACCCTATCAGGTAAATCATAGCCTTAAAATTAATCATTTTATAAGTTCTTATTTTTATTTCACTTTTTTTTTTTTGCACATGACATATACAGATATTCAGCAACATTTTTTTCTTAACGATCTTCATTATGTTTAGAAGGAAAATAAATATTGTAAATTTTTAAGTGACTTTAGGAAACAATATAATAAGTTTACCTCATAACATTGTAATATAAGAACACATATTCATTTGGGTTGAGGGGTTTGGGAAAAGTGAAGTTTCCTATCATAAGCTGCTTTTTTTAAAGGACGAAATTATATTTGTCTTTGACAGAAGCCTTTCATGATGGTTCCCTGCCTTCTTAAACCAAGTATGCTAAGCTCAGTTTGAACTTTATTTTTTTCAAATGCAGCAACATCATTATGAATATAAATTGTTGGACTTTGCTACTATCTGTGAGCCCTCAGGAATTAGAGATGTGCACAGTTTCTTACCACTAACTAAATGGCCCAGATTGGGCCATTTTTATATCTTTCTCTGTCTTCTCAATTTACTGCCGCTTTAGTTTGTTGTGCTAAATCTTTGCCACATTTTTACACTTTCTCATTAAAGTGTGAGACTCAAGGTGTTTCCAGGCCCTTTGGGTAAAGGACAGTGAAGAGTTTACCACTCAAAGGGCTATTAGTGTTCACATTTGTTTGTGATAAATGTAACTCAGATAGCAGAGTTGGAGGTAAACTGGAATAAAGAAACCTATCAGTATTAGATCATGGAAGCAATGCTGTGGGAACCAGAGCAGCAGGAGTGGAAAAGAGGGAATAAATTCAAGAGATGCCTGAGTGGGTAGAATTAACAGGAATTCATGATTGTTTGGATATGGAAGAAACAGACAAGGAAAATTAGATTTTTAGCTAAAGCTAATTGCTGTATATTTTTTTAATTACAAAAGCAGTACATAAAGCCACTATAGAAAAGATAAGCAAAAGGAAGAACATAAAAATATCCATAATCCCTATTACCTAGAGATTGCCAGTTCTAATATCCTGATTTGTGCTCTTTATAGGCACATGTGTCTATATGTATGTATATATATTTGAGCATTTGCGTGTATATTGGCAACTCCGTAACATACTCAGGTTTCTTAACAGATCTTAGAACAGTCTATAGAGGAGATGAGGTTATAGTAACTAAGTTATATTACCTAAAATATGTTAAGGAGTTAGCAAAATTCATTGGTATATTATACATACCATTTAGTTCCATATTGAGGTGCATTTGGGTTATATTTAAATTTTGCTATTAAAAATAATGTGAATTTAAACGTTATTGTAGTTAAATATTTGTACATATCTTTAGTTATAAGTTCCTTAACCTAGCCAAGGTTACAGGGCTGGTAAGTGGTAGAATAGATATTTAAATTAAAACCCAGGTTTCTTAACAGATCTTAGAACAGTCTATAGAGGAGATGAGGTTATAGTAACTAAGTTGTATTACCTAGAAAGTATGTTAAGAAGTTAGCAAAAGGATGATAGGCAGGCAGTTCTACCTGTTGTTCCCAGCACTCTGCTAATTCATCCTGTTTTTTGTTCATTATTTTTCCTACTTCTTTAAATAGTCCCCATTCTTCAAAGCCAAGCCAGTATCACTGTTCATCAGTGAAGATTTCATTGACTACCCAACCCCTTCTCTTCCTCCTCTCCACTTGGATCTAACTCGATGTCTGCCCATCAGTGACCTTTATCACATGCTGCCTTGCACTGATTGGCAGGTCTTTTTGAAAATACTAAGAGCCATTTAAGGCAAGTGCTTCCAGTTAAGTTCATCCGACCTTTCTGTAGTTATCTTAGACCAGGCATTGGGCTAAATGTTTTGTATGTCATGTGTACCAGCCATTATCCTGTGAGATTAACGCCGTTATTATCTGCATTTTGTAGAGGAGGACTGTGAGGGCCAGGAAGGTAATTTACTCAAGTTCACTTAGATAAATGCCTCTAGAGGATGTGACCCTTTATTGGTATACCAAAGTGCTTGAGCATAACACTCAGGAGTAATAGTTGGTTGGGCAGAAAAACAGGAGAAAGGGCTTCCCCATTAGAGAGAATCCTATGAGGAGTGGAGGATAGAACGTGGGGCAGTGTTAGGCGACAGCTAATGAACAGTCCAACGAATTAGGGTGTGAGTATGATTGGGAGGAACCTCGAATGCAGCCCTCAGGAATGTGAACTTTTTCCTTGTATGGGGAAGTCATTGAAGGTTACATCGGGGGGTAGGATAACTGTGGGCAGTTTGAAAGCAGAAGACCAATGCAATGATTTTTATTCCGAGATCCCATTTCCAACGGTATCACAAGACCATTAAGAATATTTAAGAAAGCTTAATGAAATCTGTATGTTTACCTGTCAGAGCACTCCATAGGCTAAATTAAACCAGATTAATTTGCTTGTTACAGGAATCACATCAACTCTGTATGGTAACAGTGGTTCTCTATTCCTCATCAAAGCTCTGATCATCATTAATGTACTTTCCCCCCTTAGTTAAGAGAAGAAAAGGAATGATTACTTAAAAGTTTTTTGTTCGGAAATCAAAACAGTTGTCCATTGGAAGTAATGAAAAAAAATGTTTATTGTCTAAGAGAGTCATTCAAGGAAAAGGTGCCCCAGCTCTGACCAGTGGTGGGGAGACTAGAAGGGAGTAGATCATTCTTTATGAGAGAAGCAGAGACTAACATTGATGAAAAGGGAGTATTGAGTTTTCTGTTTTTAAATGAAGAATGAGGAGAAAATTAAAATTTAAGATTTGAAGAAAGAGAGCTTAAGTTTTAAACAGGACCCAGATCATATCACTGAAATTTATGTAATGCCAAAAATGCATTTTAAGCTAGGGGGTTAAAAAAAAAAAGGTAAGAAATTCTTTTTCAGAGTCCTTATTCAAGTATCAGACATATAAGCCAGATTTTTGTTTTCCACTTTGAAGCAAGTATCCTGAAAGCAAGTTTAAAGTATCTGTAAAAATGAAACTTTTAAATGAGGTATTTTCCAAATCTAATGTTTTAAAAATCAGGCCTTCTTTGGAAATTCTCTATTTCAATCAAATAAAGAGGTAGTCTTCTTGCTAACTAGTTTAACACGTTATCTAGAATTTTGTACTTTTATCTTCATTTCTCTTTTTTTCCCTTCTCAAATTCTCCCTCTGAAAATGTTCTTTAAAATGTGAGATCTCCTTGCCTGACAGCCTTTTTCAGTAAGAACCATTATCTACTCTGGCTAGATTGTCATCTGGTAATCTTGTTATTGACCAAACAATTTGTAGCAATAAACCACACATAAAACCACCATATTTATGTGTGCCCTAAATTCAGTGACTTTGAGAAAGTAGAAAAGAGGTAAAGATAAAAAACCTTAGAAAACAAATGACTTTCACTATTTTATCTGATTAGATTTTTAATGAAATTGAAAAAATAAAGATCATTTACTAGTGATTCTAAATATTCCTTCTAAATTCACTAAATTTTAACAGAAACTTTTACCCAGATTGTTTAAACATTATTTCTCTATGCTAATAACAAACCTCTAGAAACTCTCCTAGAGATGTTTAACCTTTAATGACTAAGTGACAGAAATTTACTCAAGTGAGAAATATCTTGATACCCATTTTATGTCCTATTATTACCCCCAAATGGAAACCCACAAATTTTTGGCTAAGGTGGAGCGTCTGGAGAGAATTTAAAAACAATAACAGTTTTGGACTTTAAAAATACAACCATTTGAAAGATAATTATGATTATTTTTCTTTGCAGCAAATGTTAGTATCAGAAACGACACCTTGACAATAAATATATTGGGAGATACATACACAAACACAAATGTCTTTAAAAATATATTTCTTTTTAAAACCTATCTTTGAATGAAGTGTATATAATGTGCTACTCGTAGAATGGAAAATGCATTTACTGATACATCTCTGTTTGAATTTATTTTCCGTGTTTTCTTTAATAAGACCAACGTTAGCAGGAAAAGTTACTCATAGTGCCTGCTGAGATTCTCTTCACTTTACACAAAGCAGATGTTATTAAGCTGGGGGAAAGATTAATGCATTTCCTACTGATTCCATAGAGGAGAACATGTATCTTTATTAATGTTAATGGTGTGGGCCTCTCATTATGTTATAGAACAATCTGCTTTAGCAAAGGTTTTTCTTCTAAAGAACTTCATAACATTTAAAGGTTAATATGTTAGGTAAAGAACAATATCTTAAGACAAGTGTTTTTATTACAGGACATGATGGGATGGTTTTTATTAAATTATATGATGATTTGAATGGGGAAGAAGAAAAAGTGCATCACTTCTTGCCCTCAACTTTAATGCCTTTAATCAAATAATGACCTTCTGGAAAATAGTTAATTTTAAGCATTTGGAAAGATCAATACCACTTTGCCACCAAGAAATGGCCTAGATGATGAAATTTGATGTATTTAAAGTATCATTTCACCCTTTTAACCTAGTAAATAATTTAAAATGCTTTCAGTATTGCCTTGCCACTGTTTTGTTTCTCACTATTCAGAGTGTTATGATTGTTCATGAAAAAAAACGGTTAGAAGTTGGTATGTGAAGCATTCAGGCCTCACACCTAGAAGTGGTGTTGTATCTCCATTAGGTCTTGAATGTCTCTGCATTAGGGCTCCCTAAAAAGTATTATGTTTTAAATACATTTGAGACAGAGTGTGTATAAAGCATAAAAGGTATGAAAATGGAACCCTTCTCTAATGTTAAATGGGTGAGTTCCCCCCCACACACAGAAAAAGGGGTGGTTTAAAACATCATTAGTCACTTTGCATCTTTTGTGATATCTTTAAACCTTTACGCTAAAGGTGAGGGATTCAGTAGCTCTGACAATTAGAACCCATTTTCCGCCGGCTTATAGAACACTGATATGAAATTACCCTTGAGTGCTGACAGCTTTGTAAATAAAAAAAAAAATGCCCTCTATTAGCATGTTTGTGGGCAGATTAAAAACTGTCTTCATTAGCATAAGTAATACTTACAGATTCTTTTAAAAGTAGAAAATTATTTGCTGAATGATAAATTGCTAGCTTTATAGTTAGTTGTTGTTGAAAATGTACTCATTCAAAATGCCTGGTGTAGTTTAGTCTGCAATACTGAATTTTTTGTTAGAAGTACTATTTAATGGATTATGTACTTAATCCTTCTTCCTATTACTTGCTAGAATGTAATTCATGCTTTCCACTAAAATGTTTGTATCAAATACTTTCCTATTTAGATTGATTTCTTTTAATATCATATATTATTATACTATATGCCCCAGAGATTGGAACAAAATACTCCTGCAAATAACACATAAGAGTTGAGGGTGAGGGGGAATAAATACGGTCTATAAAATGTTTTGCTTTTTAGAACTCAAATTACCATTCTATTTTTTTAAAATGTATTTTTCCTTCTTAGTTGCAGCAAGAATTATTTGTCATTTTCTTTCTCTTTTTATAGCTCTTAGTTTTAAAATGTATATGTACATAATGATAATATATACATATATGTATATTACATTAAATGACTTTTTTTCTCAGAGAATACTGAAGTCTGTTTTCTCCTGGAAAACTAGTTCCATTACGTACCCCCAGCTTTATCACAGACCTGGCTTGTAAGGATTCTCTTCTTATGTGTAGGAGACTTTATAGGTACAATAAATTCATTCGTGAAAGGAGGTTCCTTTCCTGACTCAGTTAAAATCATTGTGTACCCCTTATCTGTTAAAATGTTAGAAGTGAATTGACTTGAATTAACTGTTCTAAAAAGAGTGGAGTGGAAATCAGAGATTGAGTTTGGTTGGAAATTAGCAGCTGAGAGATGAAGGTGCCAGGATTTTTATTTAAATGTGGTACAACAAGATTCTGTCAGTGAAGCACATCATTAGAATATTGAGTTGAGAACTGCTAATTTTTCCTTTAAAATGAGCATACAGTCATGTGTTTCATGGACCATAATAAATTGCCATTGTGTTGTCATTGAGTTTGTTTTGCTTTTTTTTTGCAGTACTGGTTTGGCAGTTGTTCTGCGTTTTCTCTTTTTCTTTTTTTTCCCCCTCTAATCTTACATTTCTTTAATAGATCCCTAACCAAAACCAGTCAAAAGAATGTTATTTATTTCATGCATCTTAGGTTTAGCATCTTTTGCACCATTTTCTTGCTTACGGTAGCAAGACGTTTGCAGATGGTTCTTGGTTACTATAAAGTACATAACAGTATTTCCTTTGTGGCAGATGGATTTAAGACTTTTAGTTCTCAATAAATGTAGGTTTACAATACATAACTTTACAGGATTTGTGTTGTATATAACAGGTTTGAACATATTATCTCAGAATTCATCTGCATGGCATTTTCAGCTTATTCAGGGTCCATGCCAGTTTTTTTAAGTAATAGGGGAGCGCTGTGATTGATAGCAGCAGCTCAAGGCGTGATTTTGAATAGAAACAAAGGGTTTAGAACAGAAGGTGTCAAATTAAACTTTGTCAGTTTGAAAAGTAGTAACATCCTGAAAGTTTTACTAATTTATTTACATGTGGCTACTGTTTATATTTTGCCCTTTTTATATGCAGCGTAATCTTGCTTGGCAAATTTACTATATTTAAAGTTTAGGTTGTTCCTTGTACCATTTTAGTTTTCTGAGGATGGATCAGTCTCATTATTTTAATGCTCTTTGTCCCCTCTTCTACTGTTCAAAACAGTTGTGATCTAATTTAATTTGAAAGTAGTTCCCTATTCCTGACTATGGTCCTATAATATATCAAGTCCCAGGGACCTCTCTTAAAAACGTAATTATGTTCCCATTTTGCAACAAAGCACTGCATTTCCGCATCTCTCTTCTCCGAAGTAAATCTACAAGTTATCATTTAAAAGCCAGTACAGCACTTTGGGGAATCATTATTTTTATTTGTCAAATATTGAAAGTATTCTGACATATTCATTGTCCTCCCAAGTTTATTTGCTCAAACAATATCACTTCTGGAAAACTGACCTAGAAGGAGGTATATTGGGGAATTAGAAAGCATTTGGCTTCTCTAGTCACTTTTAGCAAAATATAGATCAGATTACTGTCATCATTAATAGAGTCACAATCAATAGGATTTGAGGTAGTCAAAATATTCCAAGGTATTTAAATAGTACTAGAATAAATTAATCTTATTTTTGCCAGTGTAAATTAGGAATGAGCCAATTTATCTCTGTATTGACAAAGAACTAACATGTCAAAATGTCTGTTTTCCATTATTTCTTAAGAGATAAGCCCATCAAGAAAAGCAGCCCCCCGCCTTTTTGTTTTTTTGGACTACCCTTGTAGAGCTAACAGTTCCCAGCTGCACCGTTAAATATTTTTCTAAGAAGCGTCTGATTTCAGTCTCTTAAAATCATCATGTCTCTTGAAAGGCTAGCGGAGACATGCTTCAACTTATAATTCATCAAATTATTTTTAGATAAGGAATTAGAAGTATTATTTAAGGGCAGAGGTTAATAGCAAACTACTGGAAATGTTATGTTAGTCATGGGCAATTAATAAAAATAAAGATCCATCTCGTAAGTCTAGAGACACAGAAGTGACAATATGAGCAAAATATTTGTTGAATGAGTCAGGGCTCTTTCTGAAATATTTGTTAAACCAGCATGAGTGTGATTGTTTAGGAATTAGCTATCATTATTAGCCATTTTAAAAGAACTAATGATTTTCTTTTCCAAAGAACATCTGTGATCCACATGTTTTTTCACATATATCCAAGTGCTAACTGATCTCTGCATTACTTTAAAAAGTTTCTAAAGGATGTGAAAAACCACTGGAGTTTTTCAGTGCTCTCCAAGAAGCTTTTCTTACATGAATCATTCTTAATTTAACTTTTAGCAATTTTTAGTTACAAGCATTTATTTCTAAAAAAAAAAAAAATTCTTAAATGTTCAGTGTTTAGCACTTACTGCAATAGGAGAATACTAATTAAGTTTAAAATGCTTTCTGCTCTGTTCTTTATGAACCTCCTGGCTTCTCTTGAAAGATAAATAAAATTGTATGATTTGCCGTGTTGAAGAATAGGTGTCCTGTCAATTGTTATAGCTCAAGGAGGCAGACAAGAGGGAGAGGGAAAGTAATCTTACCCACAGTTAATATTCAAGCATATAGAAAGATACATATTTAAAACCTACATGGCAACAAAATTTAGAGGCAAAATGTAAAGAAATAACTTAGATGTAGGAAAATGTATAATATTTTCGTGGCTTAATCCAGATAGCAAATATTTACCAGTAAGAGATAAGTCAGCGTCTCTGGGGCACCATATGCAAGTGGGTCTCAAATACTTCAAATACTCAATACTGTTTTATAGTTGATATCATAGTCACAAAAATACAGCCAAAATATGCTATATTATTAGTATTTTGGAAATAAGCATAGACTTGCCATGGTTAGAAGCATGTTCAGTGACATGGTAGTCACAATGATGATTATGTTTTATTTAGCAAATATTCTTTCAGGTAAATCTTCAGTTCATTGCCTCCTCTCTTAACCTTGAATTATGTATTCAGTGGCAGCAAATGAGTGCATGATTATGTGACCATCCGATGTATATATGTGTTTAATTAAAAGAACTATTGAGTAGAGAATCAAAACTCTCAGAAAAATTAGTAGATCTCATGAAATTTAGCAGCGGTCACCGTTGGCTGGTTAGTAGGTAGGTCTTGGGAAGCTAAGATATCAGTTCTTTATCTTTTCTTTTAAAATATCTCAACTAGGCCATTTTGGGGAGAACAGGCCTTGCTTCTTTTCACTGTGTATGGCAATCAGAAAAGAACTTTGTGTCTAATGATTCAGTTTGAGAAAGGAAAGTAAGTCATGCCATCTTCTGGTTTTACCCCCAATGACATGACAAAACCCTCCTTGTCTAGATCTAAAAATCAAATAATAAAGAAACTGTACTCTTTTCATTCCTAAACAACCTGTTTGCTTGCAGTTTCCAAGAAACCCCTTTGTCTTAGTTCAGAACCCCTAATAGCAGAGCCTAGGATGGAGAATCAGGTGCTCCCTGGAAGGAGTGGGGGAGGGTGGGACAAAGGAAGAGGTCCAGTAAGAATGTGGCTTCAGGCGAAGTCTAGCCCTAGATTGATGAGGAAGGGAGCAAGAAGAATGATGATAACCTTCTCTAGAGAGTAAATTGAAGGGTAGAGTCAGTTTCTCACTTTGAGAATAGGGGGCAGGGATTTTGTACCCCTGGGTTAGCCAATCACTGGCCATCTGGGATGAGGGGGTCAGTGAAGAGGTGGTGTAGCCTTTTAAGCATCTCCAGGTAAGAGGGCTCCAAGACTTTTCTGCAGAGCAGAGAACAGCTAAGAGGTGGCTGCCTCGGCTATGGAAGTCTGAGTGGGACACCCTCACTCTTCCTCCCTACCCCATTGCTTAGTGTCCATCATGGCAGCCAAGATGAAGGTTTGAGATGATGGCTAGAGAATGTACTGTGATGGACCACTCAGTTCTTGATAGATAACACCAGGATCAAAAACTGGGCCTGGGGAGGACATTTCTTTGCCTCTTAATCCAGGAAGCTTATTAAAATTCTTCCCTGACAAATCATATGCTCACACTGTAGTAGGCAGAAAAATAGAAATCCAAGATCTTTATTTCTTTTTTTTTTTTTTGGAGAATTCTTCTAATGTCCATTCTAATTATTATGCCTCATACTGGACAGCGTTCTTGCTGACACAATTTCACGTGTCCTTTCTCTTTCATACACATACGCACTGAAATATTCACACATAGTGTTCTTCCTGATAGAAAAATTATAAGCTTAGGAGATCCTTTAAGAAAAAATTTATTTCTAAAATCTGTCCTACTCCTTCTTAAGTACCTTCGGTATCCTCAGATGGCCACTTGTCAGGCAAGAAAGTTAGGTAAGACTAGAAGCACACTCAACTTTGTTTTTCTTCTGTTTCATATGTTGCAAAGTCCATGATAAATGCTCTCTGGCCAGTGGAGTCTGAAAAATACGGCCCTCCTTTAAGATGCAAGTCAGAACATTTATTAGAAACAGCCTGCCTCCCCAACAGCCACAGCTATCCTCTCTTAACAGATTAAAAAAATTATTTAAAGCAGATTGGAGTGTTTTGAGTTTACGAAAAAGTTAATTCCTAGGGTCTTTCCTTTTTAGCTGCTAATGGAAAATGCCAGCCTCCTCAATAGCCAGGAACTAATCTATTATGCCCTTGTCTCTAAGGGATGGTTGTGCGAGCTGTTACGCTGGAAAGAAGATCCTTCTCCAGAAAACAGGACCCTGTGGGAGAACCTCTCCATGATCCGAAGGTTCCTCAGTCTTCCTCAGCCAGAACGTGATGCCATTTACGAACAAGAGAGCAATGCCGTGCATCACCATGGCGACAGGCCACCCCACATTATCCATGTTCCAGCAGAGCAGATTCAGGTTCGTTTACCTTGGCCAATTCAATATTGCAATAAGTAAATAAAGCTTTAAACTTAGCAGGGAAATTAGCGTTTCTCTTCTTCCTTCCAGCCTAAACATAGGCTTTTTAGCAAGAGATAACAATAGGCTGCCATCTTGCTCAGGGGGATAAAAGGAGAATTAACATACCTTTTCCAGCATATGCATTGTGTTCCTCTCTTCTCATGTTCCTGCTCCCAGAGTGACAGGAACCCCCTTTTTACACTTCTTGCTTGGCAAGTGTGTCTTTGTTAGTATTGGGTTTTATGTGTGAGAGCTTAACATTTTAGTGTGTTTTTTAAAACTCAGAATTGAAAATGCCACCTATTTTTAATTAATACCATACTGCTCCCCGAGGGAAAGAATTACTGCTGTTATTATAGAGGAAGTTTGTAGAATCACCATTTTACACCTTGGTTTCTGTCCAGAAAGTGGAGGGGAGGGATGCCTAGTTGGAATCTTGCTACATACTCCTTGGTGGCCTTTCCTTCACCTTGTAGCTGTCTCCCCACACCCTCACGGAACACAGGTTAGGGGTGAGTCATGTCTGTTTGTCTTTCCTTTAGAGCCCCTCTCCCACCACCCTTGGGAAAGGAGAGTCTAGAGGCGTTTTCTTACCGGGCCTGCCGACCCCCGCACCATGGCTCGGTGCTGCTCCTCAGGTGAGCGGGCACAAGTTACCTATGCCAGCAACAAAGGGAGACACAGAGGGGGTGGCGTAAAGACCAGCTCCCTGGGTCAGGATCTTCAGACTTGGAAAGGACATACTAAGCATGGCTGTGGCCACAGATCACTGGCCATCAGATTCAGCCTTGAATTGGTTTGTCACGTCACAGGACTTGTCTCTCTCTATTCATTTACTGAAAGAACTCCTCTATGAATTTAGATTGGGAAATTCTGGGATCAGGTAGTTTATTGGTGTTCTTATGGCCTCGATTGCTTAGGAAGTGTGTTGTAATTGAACTTGAGCTGTGTAACTTATTTCTGTTAAATCTAAGGGGATGTTTTTAGCTTTCTCCTTGAAAGTAAAATGCCATTGCCTTCCAGAGTCCTAAAATTCTACTATCTTTGTTGAATCACCTGCATTATTTCTTGATATTAACATGAAAATATATATATATATATTATATGTATAGCTAAAAAACAATAACAAGAGTTATTCATCCACCAGGACAAAAACATCATCGAGTATGTATTAAAGATAAAACAAATTGACAAAGAGCATCCCTTTAGGATATCAAGCACTAAAATAATTGTGAAAGACTGAAAAACTCGCTGTTTAGCAAAAATAGGAACGAGAAAGATATATGTTAAGTAATAAAAAATAGTACTTGTTTGAAAATGTAAATTATTTTTAATAAAATTGCTTCTTAGGGGGATAAAAGGAAATGCTTAGGCACAGTGTAAACGTTCTAATATTTTGCCACTTAGGTTGATTTGCTCTGCTGGTAAGAATTACGGATATCAAGTGTATAGTATGTGCATGTGTCACACGTTTGTTATGTATAATTGTGTATGGAAATTACAGCACATGTACAGATACTAATTATGAAAAATGTCTGTATACACTAAATTTAAATCCTAATCACATCTGAGTTTGCTGTAGACAAAACAATTCGCTAGCCGTCATATAGCGGATTGAACCTTTATTTTTGGGTAAGAAAAAATCTTGCAGTGTCAGCCTAGTGCAGTTTGGTAAAAAAAAAAATTATATGTGTGTATTAAATTGGAAGTGTCTGATAGAAAATTCACACATGTAAAAATCTCAAAAATCCTCTGGACTTTAAGAGATGTAAGTGAGCAAGAGCAGACACTTATCCTCTATTCTTGTTCCATGTTTTAGCCATCTGGTGAAAGGGAGCAGAACACAGATTTCTTTCCCCACTGCTCTGTGGCTCACCTTTCTAAAATGTCTTTGAAATCTTTGCTTCTCAATCTTCCTTTTAAATCTTTGTTAATTATTTACATCATCATTTGATTTGCTGTCTTCGCCTTTGATGCGTGTCCTTTTGGTGAAGTTTATGGCTTACGTTTCCAGAGCGCTAAGTTCTCTCTTCCTCCACTGATCCCTGATAAGTAAGCACAGTAGCCCCCCCCAAAGCTATATGAATTTGTAGCTCCCTGGTTCATATCATTTTGATTTTTTTCTAAATGCCGCGGGCCTTTTTAGCTGGCCTGCCTTTTCCTTCTGCATCTCTGTCCCTACCCCAGAAGCTATGTGTGGGCTCCGTAACCACATGTGTTCTAATTCTAGACGGCTTTGTGTGGCACTCGGAGAAAGCAGAGCTCTGATTGTCTGCTTGTCTCTTTGCAGCAGCAGCAGCAGCAGCAGCAACAGCAGCAGCAGCAGCAGGCGCCACCACAGCCGCAGCCGCAGCAGCAGCCGCAGGCTGGCCCCCGGCTCCCCCCACGGCAGCCCACCGTGGCCTCGTCCGCAGAGTCAGACGAGGAGAACCGGCAGAAGA
>CAUYRT010068152.1:0-14755 GCA_963574885.1 Lepilemur ruficaudatus | reverse complement strand
TTAGTAGAGATGGGGTCTTGCTCTTGCTCAGGCTGGTTTTGAACTCCTGACCTTGAGCGATCCTTCCACCTTGGCCTCCCAGAGTGCTAGGATTACAGGTGTGAGCCACCACACCCAGGCGGTTTGGGATTTCTTGAACTTGCAACTGAACAATCTTTAAATATAGACCTATGTCCATTTAATCATATATTACAAATCTTAAATATATCTCAAATCCTCTGATTCTATTCTCTGATGGTTTAGCCTTTTTTACCCTTGTTGTTCTTTTGACTTCCTGTCTCCTGCAGGTACCTCTGCACACTATCCTATTGCACACTGAACACATCTCTATTGCTTGTAGGGCAGATCTAAATACTGGTGCATGAGGCTCACTGGATTGGGTATTTTACCCTTTGTATCCTCTAGTACCTCGTGTACAATTAAAAATAAACAGAATAAATTATTCAACTGTATAAAGCCCTAACATTCTAATAAAATAACTTATATTGGATTCTAAATGAATCATGAAATTAAAATTCAATGCTTATTTGGATAAAGGGGATTTCAGCAAGATTATGATAGGAGGCAGATTTGACCTTATAAAATTTAATAAAAAACCAGCCTGTGATAACAGACAAAATCCCTGCATTCAAAAGAAGAAAAATTGGATTCAAGGTTAAGATTCCCACATTGCTCCCTGTCTGACCTTAGGCAATCTTTTAATCTCTCTGAGTATTAATTTCCTAAATGGTAGAAAGGAAAAGATTTCTTCCCTACTTACATTAGGATTATTGTGATAAAAAGAGATGAATGTGCTGAAGTCATGGAGCAATCTGCAGAGAATTATACAAACATAGGATAATGATAAATTATAAAGATATAAATTTAGTGTACCATGAATGTATCATACAAAAAAATGGCCTGGTGTCTCAGATTCCTTAAACATCTGGAAAATATAAATCCATGTATGAAATAAGAAATAATAGATGCATTTTAACTTCACAGTGTTAAAATGGAATTTCCCTAAGCATTAAATTGGTGGTAAAATGAATGTTTTTTAAGTTGTTTTATGGAATTCTTACTTGTCATAAATATTAAAAAAGCATTTCTGGGTAGAAAAGCTATGTAAAATACTATAAAGGCCTCTTCCAATGTTCGGCACTCATCAGCTGGTGGGAAACATAGATTTCTAACATGTGTATAATGCTCATTTGTTAAAAGTCACTTGGATTCTTTGAAATATTAAGTTGCCTCAGTAGAAAATAGCATTGTATTTCAAGATAGCTAGAAGAAAGGATTTTAATGTTATCACCACAAAGAAATGATAAATGTTTAAGGTGAGACATATGCTAATTACCCTGATTTGCTCATTATACAACATATACATGCATTGAAACATCACAATATACCCTGTAAATATATACAATTACTGTACCAATCATAAATAAAATAAAACTTTAAAAATTAGGAAAAAAATTGCCTTGCCAAAAACTAAGCTTCTGTAAATATTTAAGCCTTAATCATTATATATTATATATAAACATTTAATATGCACTTTCATAATACTTGATCTCCTGGATCTCATAAAGTGGTGAAGATATAATGTTAAAAAATCACCCAAATAAATGTTAAATTGCAACTATAATAAATATATGGAAGTAACTATTAAATGACATCTTATTTCTAATGCAATCTGACCTGGTTAGGAAGATTAGGAAAGGATTCTTAAGGCTATAATATTAGATCTGAGAGTTAAATGTTATAGAGCAATTACACAGGTGAAAAAGACGGGGTGGAAAAGGCAAGGAGAGTGTTCCAAACAGAAAGAACAGCATGTGCAGCTTCCTGAGCCAGGGAAAGCTGTGTTACGTTTGATGAACTGAAGAAGATCATTGTAACTGGAGTGTGGCAAACAAAAGGAAGAAGAGTACAAAAAGAAAATGTTTTATTCTATTAGAGTCCTCTACACTATTCCGACTCAGCAATACCTCTAATTCCAAACCACCAGTGTTTGCCAGTTGTTCACTTTGCATCAGCCGTTTAACTTCATTTCTTGGAACAACGGTTAAATCATGTTCCATATATGTTATATTAGTTACAACTCAGTATTATGGATGCCTCACATAACTTTTGGATCAAGAAGGAAAACAAAGGCCTATTCACAGTCTCTCCTCCTTTCCCCAAATCCAATGCCAGTGAACATACTCCATTTAGGAGTGCTAGTGTACATACTCTATTTAGGATATCTTGGTTCTACATCATTCTAGTAAATTTTTAAACATATGACAATTATTGAATTAATTAAAAACATACTGTATCCTTATGGAATTTATTATTCAAATCCAAGTATGTTTATTTATATGCATTTTACATTCTACCCTATAAATTAAGTGAAATCAAATTTTTCTTAGGTATTTTTCTTAAGTAATTTATAGTTCTCTTCTAATTCAATTAGATTGGGCCAAACCATTTTATAATGCACCCACCGATGAAATACTCTGTTTATTTCCTCAGTATTCTTTGTCTTTGACATACTGTTTTAAATAGTTTTATATTTCCTCTTCAATCTTCAGAATGATGCTTTGTTTAGGTTTTAGTTGCTGGACAATTCTACAGTCATCCAGTCAATCTATGGAAGCTCTTCTGTAGAGTCAATTAAGTCAATGTTGGCTAATAATTCTGATCTACACTGGTGAGGCTACTAAACTCCTATTCAGTATAAATTAGGGCTTACTTATAGTAGTGTTCTGGAAATAGCAACAGACAATGGACCCTGGACCTTAAGGTGGACAAGGAATGATATAAACATCAATGGGCAGAGTAAAAATGACAAACAAGTAGTATCCATGTATTATTTACTTCCAAAAGGTCTTAATGTTGTTTAAATATAATTAAGAGCGTAACAGGGAAAGACATAGGAAAATGAAGTTGGAAATTGGGATTTCAGAGTGGGTACACCAGTTCCAGTAGCCATGATTTTCCTGGGTGTGGCAATGGAAGAGGTAACTAAGAGTAGTGAACAACTTATAGGGAAATGAGATAGTCACATATAACAAATTTAAAATGTCATATAGGTAATGGGAATCTGATGTCCTTGGGTATTAAAAGAAAAGTGACACTGAAACAATAATTGTGAGTTGAGTCAGGAATAGGATAACCAGCTGGTAGTTTCATAACTGAAAGTCCCTTCTCCTGAGAACTCCCACAATCCTAGGCAAACTGGAACAGTTGGTCACCTTGAATGAGGTATGAGTGAAGAAATCAGAAGTTCCATAAGAAGCAAAAATTTTGTAGAAAAGAGAAGGTCTGCTTGTCAGGAAGTGGCAATGAAAGTAAAAACGAAAACTCTTTCCTTATATGTTTTACTTCGGAGGAAAAAATCCAAGAGATTTTTTCCAAGTCTTCCATTTTTTCCAAAAAATCCAAGACTTCCTATCTTGAGAAGGCCAATGGAATAGTTTTTGCAGAGCATGAGAGGGTTAGTTAAGGCAAGGCTACCTAGGGATGCATTGCGATGGTGTTGAGGTTAAAAGCAGACATGCTAAAAGAGCAGAAGTTGATGAGTCCATAATGCAAGGGGTGGGGAGAAAGAAAAGGATGGAGCACTAGAAGAGAGAAGTAATGGATTTATAGAAAACTATGGGATTTAAGTTCAGATAATAAATAACAAACACAATGATAAATGACAACTTTGATGGTGACTGAAGTAAACAGGGAGAAACAATGGAATGAATTATGGTGTTTCTTTAGAAAAACAGAGTCATAAAATTGTAGTCTGGAATGCTTTATTTGATGGCATGTTGACTTCTGAGCCTCTACCCCTTGGGCCACACAAGGTGGTTTCTCAGTAGTAGTGAGAGAGTTCCCTCCAATGTACTGAGGTGGCGTGAACAAGATGAGAGAAGATGCTCCTCGAGGCTGGGGCTCTGAGGTAGGTAGAGGCAGTTGCCACCTCGGTTTTTTTTTGCAGGAGTCCTCCTTGCTCCAACCTATGTCTGTTATATAGGCTAAAGTCCACCTACTAAGAGATAGCCTTCTTACCAGGAATTCAACAGTGTGCTAATAGTGGATTTCTGGCAACATACCCTGCTCACATTTTTTATTTGGATTTAATTCTTTCTTCTTTGCTTTCCAGCTGATGTTGAAAACAAATAAAAAAAAAAAAAAACAAGCAACCCATATTACAATATGCTTTCTAGAATAATGATTTTCCACAATGGAGCTCTCAAACAATTTTAATTTCTAAAAGAAAGTGAGAAAGCTTTGGCCCTCACACACTTAAAATGACCTTTGTATGTGTATTTCCACCATTCATCTAAATATCATAAGGGAAACTCTTTGCTATTTTATAGTTGATTCAGCTTTTAACAGTTTTGGAATTTTGTTTTAAAAATGAATGCTAGCGAAAGCACTTATGTTAGCTACTGAATATTTAAAGATGTTGCTTTTCATGGTGCTGACATAATAGGTAAAAACATTGCTTGTTGATTCAGCTGCTTCCGGATCATTATTATAAATTCCTTCTCAGGTTATCTTGAATTAATACTTGCTATCCACACTGGAAATTGCCTGGAAATTTATATGCTACCTTCCTCTTATTAGATGCCTTAGATGTGGTCAGATACCACAACATCATTTAATAATAAAATTAAGCAGATGGATTTTTACTAGCAGAGGATAAAATTAAGGTGCAATTGTGCCATAACAGGAAATGAAACTTATTTGTGCTATCACCTTTTTATTTTGATTTTCCCAAAACAACTCCTTGGTAGACACTAGATTGAGAGAGAGCTTAATATAATTATGTACCTGTGAAATTTTTACCAGCTTTGACAGAAATGCCTCTGAGAAATTTAACAACTTAATTACTGTCAGGTGATCTTATATGCCTTTTATAAGGAGAGGAAAAGTCCAGAAAAGAAAATCTGCGCACATTAATATTTTTGCATTTTAAAATTACTAACTTATTGAATTTTCTCCTGAAGTCATGCTAGAATACACATGCTAGAACATACATAGAGGCAGAGAACATGAATGAAGCATAGATTTTTTTAAAGAACTACTTGTAGAAATTTAAGGAAAATGATCAGTTAAGACACAGCAAAATCAAAGAATAAATAATAGACTAAGTTGCAATATAGTGACATCTATTTTCCAGGTGAATTTTGTGTGGCCCAGAGTTTGGATGTTAGCATTAAAGGTTCAGAAGCATGACTGTTGCAGCTTTTTTAGAGTTGATGCAATTTTCAAAGAGGGACTCTGCTTAATCACTGCAAGATACTAGATGTGGATTACTGGAATAACATTTTTAAAACAATCCAAAAATATGGACAGCAATACTTCTAACAGCGTGGCCAAAATATTTTCTGCTTGACTTAGTGAACTTGTGAGGGAAAACAGATAATACCAATAATAGTTTATTGTTAAATTAATAAATTTAACTGTTACCAGAACCACGATACCTGTATATACATGATGAATATATATATTTTTTCCTATGGTAAGCAATCCCCCATGGGAAGCTAATCGGTAATATGAAAACAAGTTGCAGACTAGTAAATCAGAACAATGGAAGTCTGTTATATAAACTGAATGTTTCCAGCATAACACAGTCTGTTGACTTCCTACTTCTAGAGGTGTGGCCTTACCAGTAGCAGGTAAATCTACTGGTTAAGTTCTGCTCCCCTGTGGACCTTGTTTGTAGTTATTGCCCAGGTAACCTTTGGAGATCTACCCTTTTGATGGGCCTGAGAGTCACCACCCTTCTTTCTGAGGGACATAGTTTCTCTTTTAATATACATTCAATCTGGTTAACATCTCATCTTAAAAACCTCATATTATTGTAACTCTTTATGTTGAATTTCCATATATTAAGTGCCCAGGTATCTCAAACTTAGCACTACTGACATTTGGGACTGGATAATTCTTTATCATGAGGGTCTGCTCTGCGCATCGTAGGGGTGTAGTAGTCTCCCAAGACTTGACTTCACTAAACACGAGTAGCACCCACCCCTCTATCAGTTTTGACAACCAAAACTGTCTGCAGATATTGCCAAATGTCATCTGGGGCAGGTGGAAAATACATCCCTGCTTGAAGACCACCGATTTAGTTTGATGTATTATGTGCTTTGTTTCTTGGCATAGAAAGCCAAAAGACCCACTAATTTCTAATTGTTTTGACATATTATAGTCTTATAGCTGCCATATACTAATAGAACATGTGTTGATGGCCTTTTCTAAACTGGATGGTGCTGTTTTAGCACTGCAGTTGAGCTATATTTCCATAAAAGATATATTTTATTGGCTTCTAGTTAAGATTTTTTAATATACAGCCATTTCCATGTTGATTACCAGAAAGACATCAAAGGAAGGAAAGATCAAGCTATGTTGTTTATAGAATTAGCAAAGAAATAACATAGCAGATACCCTTTGACATCACAGACAATTTGGAAGGGAAGCTCTTCAGAGTGCAGAGTATGTTATAGAAATTTGAAGAAGAGGGCAACTCAGGTTACATCCTGCGACAGGCCAGTAGCAAGGAAGATAAGGAAGCGTAAAGATCTAGTCAGTTGTAGTAACAAAAGCTTTGTACAAGTGCACCCTTTGTCTGTTGTAGTAAACACACAGTGTGCTGTGATTTCAAATGTGAGGACATACTACTGAGCTATAACAATGGGGTCACTTTTTCTTGGTTTCCATTATTTTTTATAGAGTTTTTGGAAGCATTTATTTTCTTTTGCCTGATTCTTTTAACAAAATGTTTTAGATCTTTAGTTGTTTTAAATTAAGTCAGCAATATGTGAGTAGAAAAGCTGTTAAGATCTAACACTTCCCTAAGTCTACTAAAGTATAATATTATACTTTTTTGTTGGATTAAAATTACCTGGGAAATTGGAAATGTTCATTTAACAAAATTAACTTTATTCCTTAGAACACAATTATTAATACACACAATTACTACATTCTCTTTCCTCTTACTCCCTCCCATCCTCTCCCTTCCATCCTTCCCTTCCTTCTTCTTTTCCTTCTTTTCTCTTTTCCTTCATTTCTTTCTAAATTTGTTTTTGAAAATTTATACTTTGAAGTAAGTCCTCAAATTTTGTATTAAGGACTTTCTGTATTACAAAATATTGTACATCCTCTTATTTTCGTAAATTTATTCATACTATAACAACTTCTTCCATCCGTCTTCTCCTGTATCAATATTATTTATCCATAATTTTATATTTGCTGATGATTCAGGTCTTTATTTCTTCTTTACTCTTTCAAGAACTTATTTCCATTTTCGTAGTATGTTGTCTTTTGGGTTTTTTTTGTCTTTATTGAAGTGTAATTTACATATCATGTCTTTACTCCATTTTAAGTGTACAATTAAATGGTTATTAGTAAATTTACCAAGTTGTACAGCTATTTACATAAGTCAGTTTTAGAGGATTTCCCACCCCCCATTCAGACCCCTAATACCCATCCCCAAATACACTTCAAGCATGCCCCTCCCCTTCACAGTGCTCACTACATCCCCGAGATATGGGTCCACTCCCACCCCGAAAATCCCCAGTGAACACTACCACCATTTAAGCACCATAATGTCAATCAGTCAATACCAATTTGATGGAGAGTACAAGTGGGGCCCATTCTTCGGGTCTTGTGTCACCTCACTTTGAATAATGGGTTTAAGCTTAATCCAGGATAATATAAGTGGTGTTAGCTCACTGTCATTTCTTAAAATTGAGTAATATTACATTGTGAACATATACCAAATTTTAATAATCCACTCATGAATTGACGGGCACTTGGGTTGTTTCCACGACCTAGCAATAGTGAATTGTGCTGCCATAAACATTCGTGTGCAGATGTCTTTATCATAGAATGTCTTATGCTCTTTTGGGTAGATGCCTAATAATGCTATTGTCTCTCCAGTTCTCTTTACCCTCAGCTCTGAATGTTGCTACAAGGCCAAGGCTCTGTGGTACAGCACAGAACCTTCTGGATGGGTGGCTGGGGGTCAGGAGCCTTTGTGTGAATTCCAGTTCAGTCACTTACTAGCCCTGGGACCCCGAGCAAGTTACTAACTTCCCTGACCCTCAGTTTCCTCATCTGCAAAGTGAGAATAACGGCATCTACTTACTGGGCTAGAGATACAGTTGACCCTTGAACAGCACAGATTTGAACTGCCTGGGTTCATTTATATGTGAATTTTTTCAACCTAACATGTGGATCGAAAATGCAGTATCCAGGAATGAGAAGCCCATATATACAGAGAGCTGAGTATTCATATCTGCGAGTTCTACAGAACCAACTGTGGGACGTGAGTATACATGGATTTTGGGAAGGGGAATGCTGAGAGACGACTGTAAGGTGTATAAAGTGCATGGTTTACAGTTAGTATTCAGCAATGACCGCTGCTGAAATGGCTGTTATCATAGTAGTAGCAGCAGCAGTAGCAGTAGTAATAGTGTCAGTCCCTAGAGGTCATCTCAGCCATCCCCTGCCTCTGGCATGAGTGCCCCAGGCACTAAGTCTAGAAGGTACCATGGGACACATTTTTAATCTATCGTCTTTGTTTTACAGATGAGACGCTAAGAGGGAAAGCAGCTTTTGCCGGAGTCAGCCAAGCAGGAACAGAGTTAGGGCAAAAGATGAAGCCTCTGAACTCCAGGCCCTCATTCTGTCCCCACCACCAGTGGGAACTCATTCTGCTGTTACTGGAGGCTGTAAGGGCCTCAAAACCTGGGCTGAGGGCAGTCGAGGAGCAGGGAGGTGAGGTCTGGTCCCTCCACCCCTGCCAGGACACCCAGGCTGGCAGGGACAGCCCTTCCTATGCCAGCTTCCCCAAACCACTGTTAAACCGCCACCTTCCCCCAGGACAGGTGACCGGCCACGGAAGCAGCGCCATGCCAGAGGGGTTGGGGAGGCCCCTTGCAGCGGGCTCTGCTCCCGCCTTCGGTGCAAATTAAAACATTTTCCTTTTCTTCATAATTTTTTTCCTGACACAACTGCCCATGAAACATTTTAATAACATCCCAGAAAAGGTCACGGAGAAGGAATTTCACAGTCCCCGAGCAGACAGCTATAACTTCAGCCCCTCCTGCAGCAAAGGAGGTAGAAGGATCAGGCTGACCCCAGGTGTGAGCGGAGGACGGCATGGTGGGGAGCCCAGGGCAGGGCGGGGCGGTGTGGGTGGCGTGACTTAGAAACTTGCTGCGGACTAGGAGCTCTGGAAGCATCTTGGGGAGACCAGGAGAGGCTGGTGGGTGGGTGGGTGATCCAGATGTTTTTACAACCTCTTTACAGCAACTGGGAGGTGTCATGCCCACTTTGTAGATGAGGAAATAAAGGCTCACGGGTGACATGGACAGGCCAGCACACAAGTCCTGAACTCCTTTAGGCACACAGCCCTGCTGTGAGAGCTACCGCCTGGTGTGACGGCCCTCACACCTCACCGTTCCACGAACCCTGGGGCTGGGGCTGGAGAAGGAGGTGGGTGAGGCTTGGATGAAGGAATTGGGGAACCACAGGCTGGGTGGATCAGTCAGCCGTCGGCAGAGGCCTTTGGTGGCCACAGGGGAGGACGAGCTCATCTGTGAACCACCCGAGGGGGCCAGGGAGAGGGACTAGAGGAGGGTCAGGTGGGTCCACTGCAGGCCCTGGAGCTGCTCCAGCTCTGGATAAAACCCGGTCTCAGGGGTGCGGCGCACATCCAGCAGAGTCTGCTCCCCGGTGCCAGCCCAGACTAGACTGGGCAAGACATACCTGTCCTTGGCACCACCAGCCAGAGGGGTCTCTTCTCACACTCTCACACTTCACATCTTACCCTTGCTGCACACGTTTCCCCCAACCCTTCTCCAGGGCCACAGGAACTTGCAACTGCAAAGTGAGAATCCCTGTCCCCAACAAGAACGCCAGGAAGGAATCCTCTGACACCCACCAAGCCTGGACCTGTCGCTAGAATTCTTTGCCACATGGTCCCAGACCTGTGGGTGACAGGACCTCTAGCCCCTGCGAGGCCCCTGAAGCCCAGGCTGCTTGGGTGCCCTGTGCCCTGACATTCAAGGGTGGGTAGGGGGCTGAAGACACTTCCTTTGGGTCCAGAAGGCCACAGCCTCTGGCACTTGCTCTCCAAGAGGCTGGAGGAGGGTCCCAGGGCCTCAACACCAGGAGATTTATTACAGGGAACACCCTGGTGAAAGCCAGGGAGCCAGGGGCTGGAGGAAACAGCTGTAGCAGACTTATTGTTTACGTCTGACGGCCTGACTGGCTAAACATCTGTTTGAAATATTAATAACTGTCAGATGAGAAGGCCTGGGGGCTCAGTGCAGTTTCATACCATCTGTCTGTAGAGTAAACACACTTTGGAGTGGGGTCCTGGTATCACAGGCAATGTCTCTGCTTGGGAGGGGATGAAGCAAGAAATGGACACAAGGACTCCAGGGGCCAGGGACTCCAGGACTCCCTGCTGGGCAGGGCGGGGCCAGCAGTGAGTTAAACCCTATAATGTTTACTGAGCACCTACTATGGGCAATGCCACACATCTACCCCTTTGATCAGCATCCAAGCCCTTGTCTTCTTACAATAGAAGCCCCTCCCCATTTTCAGATAGTATAATTTAGACAGGGCTGCCTCCACCCCTGGCTCCACGACGGGGAGTGTGACCCATCCCTGGCATACCAGAATCACAGCTGGTTCCAGGATGGCCGAAGAGCTGGGCCAGTGAGAATCCACTGGAACTATTGAAAAAGATTTTTTCCCACTAGGGTTGATAAATTGGTAAAAAGTCAGCCTAGAGGTGCTGGCGCCCCTCTCTGTCAATACAAAAAAGCAGAGCCCAGTGCTAGAGACATGACTCCTGTATGATTGAGTGGCTGGATGCAGCCATGCCTGAAATCACTTAGACTTTTGAGTTGCATGAGCCAACCCTATTTTTCTTGAACCACTTCAGGGTTTCTGTCCCTTGCAACCAACAGTACTGGCTGATACAAATGGACACCGGGAGGGCCCTTTGTCAAAGGGCAGGTCCCAGCCACCAGCATCTAGAACCCTCAAGGAGTGTGTTCTTCTCTGGGGCCTGTGCTCAGACAGGGAGGGTCGCCCTCCTCAGAGATGGATGGCACCTTCCCACCCACCCAGGGTTTCCAGGGCTCCCGGCCCACCCACACCCAGTGCCTCTCAGGGAAAAGGCAGAAAATCAGTGTCCTCAGCCTAATTTATCACCCCCTGGGTTGGCTCCTTTTCCATGTTGCAGCCTAGGCCAAGAGAGCCCCATTACAGAGAGTCCAGAAGCCTTCATACGCCAACTAACGCAGCCTCTGGGGACTTAGGGGCACTCTCTTCCCTGAGTGCCCAGACTCCATGGACAAAATCCTTCCGGCTGCCTCACTCCGGTCTGCCCCAGAGAGCTCAGTGGCCTTGCCAGACAGCGGGGACTCACCAGGACTGTCAGCACGGAAGTCCCCATGGTGACGTTCTCATACAGGCTGACGTTGTATAGTGGCTGGCTGAAGATGGGTCGGTTGTCATTCTCGTTGATGAGGGCGATCTTCACCTTGGCATAGCCCACGTGGTCCGGCACACTCTCATTGGCAAAGAGCTGGGCGTGCAGGGGAGGGGCCCAGGTAAGCCTCCACATGTTCCCAGATCCCTCGTCCCTGTAAGTCCTCCTTGGGCTGGTCCCAGCCTAGAGCACCTGTTAGGGCCACCGCCCATCCCAGCTGTGTCCTAATGTGAGCCCCTCCATCACTGCTCTACAGGGCTAGGGATGGCCACTGATTCTGCCAGGGAGGGGGCTGATGGGGGGCTGGGCTGGCAGACGGGCAGCAGAGCCTCCTGATGCGGCTCTGAAGCTGTGACGGTGCCTGGCAAAATTCCACTCAGTTCCTGGACACTTCCTGTCCTCCTCGAAAAGGGGAGGCTCGGGCCAGGCCCCTGCCATCTCGAAATGGGCTTCTCTGGTCATATCCACAAGGGAAGGTGGGGAGCAGTGAAGGTGGGATTTAAGGCAATGGTGTTACCCCCCCTCACCCGGACTCCCCTGAAATCACCCCTCCCAGCCCAAGGAGTCGGTGAGTGAGGGTGGGGCTCACATCGAAGTCATAGCGGTCCACGGTCTCATAGTCCAGTGGGATGGCCACCCGTATGCGAATGTCCGCCTTCCCCTGGACGGAGGTTGGGGAGATGATGAAGTGGTGGGAGTTGTTCCCCATCAGGTACACCTCGAACATGCTGTTCAGGCCCTGGGTCAAGAGTGGAGGAGAAATCAGTCAGAAAGGGTGCAGGTGGCCAGGGCTCCCTGGAACAAGTGGCAGCTACTCCTGTGGGGAAGGTGGATGTGGTGACGGCAGAGCAGGGCCTTCCTCGCCTTGCACCCAGACCCCACCTGCCCATGTCTAGGCTCTTTGGAAACTTCCTCTGGCCTTTTCGCCATCCTCATCCTGTTGGATGCCCACAATATCCCTTCCAGGTGGCTTAGTGCATTTCCATCTCCTGCCCCCTTTCTCTGCCCCAGTGACCCCACCTGGGGAGGGACCCGCCAGCTGCAAGACCCAGTGGGGAGGCGGAGGGAAGGAGAGAAAGGGGTGAGAAGGGAATGGAGGGAAGAGAAGCAGTTAAGTGGCCAAGACAAGATTGGATAGGAGAGGACACGAGGGACAAGGCTGCTGCTGGACCCCCTTCCTCCTCTGGAAGCAGCCACTCAGGGAGAACACTGGTTTGCTGGCACATGAAATGGAATAACCCAGAAGACTGAATGGCAAACTGAACTGCCGCATACCCCACGCTATGGCCAGCCCTGGAGGACACTGGATCCCAGGCTGAGCACAGAGTGGCCATCCCATCATGGGCTCTGCTGTGTCCCCACGGCCCAAGCCATAGTTTCAGGAGCTGAGAGTGGGGTGCCTCACTCTAGCTCAGTGTTCCTGATCATTCCAACCAGGGCTGTGGCTCACAGAGCCCTCAGATACCCCACAACTCATCCTCAAAGCATGTGACGTGTCCATGCTACTAGAGTCCCCAAATCAGGAGGAGGAGCCATCGCTGCAGGTGGGAGACGCAGCTTCCTGACTCCCTGAAGTCTGGCCTGCTTGGAATGTGACTCAGCTTCCCTTTCCTGCCTGCATGGGGGAAATTACCCCCATCCCCAAACTCCTCCAGGTGGGCGGCCTGTGATTTGTAACCTGTCCAGAGCCTCCTCCAGACCCTTGTTGCAGATGCCCGGTAACAGGTCACTGACCAGGGCTCTCAGTCCACAAGCAGGTCCTCTCACTCACGGAGCACAGCCCACTCTGGCCCAGTTCCCAGCACAGCCCCTCTGCACACCTGCCCTTTCCTGTCGAACCAGCTGCTGACAAAGGAAGCCTGTCCTCTCTTCATGGTTGCCCAGGGCATGTTGGGGGACTCCCTTCTGGAACCTGTTCCTGGTGATGGGGGACAGCCAGGCAACCCTGGTTCCAGAAACCTTTACATGATCCGAGGGGATGGTCCCTGCAGGCTGGTTCCTGTCCCACCTAGGGCAGTGTGTTCAGCCAGGAAATGACAGCCCCAGCGAAGCCTGAGAGTTCATGAGATTCTCATTCCCCAGAGCTGCCCCACAAGTGTGCCACACAATTGTGGAATGAATGCATGTTAATATCTACCCATCAGTCTCTTGATTTTTTTCCATTTTACCAAACTGGCAAGATAAGGGCACTTGCTGGATTTAAGTTTTTCTCAGAGCCTGTGCCATGTCCCTGGTACAGAGGGTTTGAGCAGGGTGGGGGCAGCTGAGCCCCCTTAGCTCTCTTGCCAATTCTGGGGTCCAGACAAGCAGCAAGGGCTCCAGAGCCCCCAGCCCAGAGCGGCTCCCCACAGGTTGTGGCGGAAACTCTCCTCTGGGCCTGCCGGACTGCAGTTTCCAGTTCTCCCCAGTGCGGAATCCATCCATCAGGTGGAGGGGACCAATTAAATGCCCGAAGGGGCACTAATAGCCAAAGCCAGCAGAGTGTGACAGCTCTGAACAGGTGACACCAACACCTCTCCTTGCCTGAACCTTGGGCCCTCAACCCCAGGACCTGCAGGCCGGAGAGGCTGAGGGAGGGCCGAGCTGTGCCCTCCTTGAAGCCCACCGCCCGGGAGCCCACCGCGAGTCCTCCCCAAACCCAGGCCCTGCCCTTCCGGGGCTCACTTACCAAATTCTGTCAGCGGAAGTCGGCAGTCAAAGGATATGGAGACAGACAGAAGCAGCCGGAGAGGTACGGAGAGGAGGAAGGAACCGGAGAGAAAAGTCAGTGAGATCCAGGTCAGGGTAAGGAAGGGAAGCCCGAGGTGGACCCCAGGACCACACCTGCCCTAGGGGAGCAGCCCCCTCGGGCTTCGGATGGCTGCAGCCCGTTTGCGCAGGTGTGCTGGGCAGTGGAGCAGGACAGGGACAAGCCTGAGACCCAGAAGGAAGAGGCGTGGGGCATGAAGGGTGCAGAGGCCAGAGGAGGGGCAGGGTGCCCGTGTCCCTCATCTCTGTCCACTCCCTCCCAGAAGCATGGGGTGGGAGGGGTGGCGCCCCATCCCTGCCTCCCACTCCCAGGAGCCTGGATAAAACCCCTGCAGGAAACAGTCCCAAACACTGTCATGTTTGTATTTTCCTAACATGAAAACTGTCACAGACATTATAAGCAGACACACGGAAAATTTTCCAATAGTTAAAAAGCATAAAGGGCACACAACACAGCTCCCTCTCCCCACTGGCCCGGCTACTCAAAAGCCCGGAGGCGGCCATCACACCCCATTCCCCGGTCTCTTTCCCCAGGAA